>JASCZW010010977.1:0-33976 GCA_034211315.2 Aedes japonicus | reverse complement strand
AAGTTTTACAAATCAACCAATCTATTATGCTTTCTTATATTTTTTATGGATCTTGTTTGCTTTCTTCGTTCCAATAAATTCATTAAGAAGATGCCTAAAATTGCTTCAACGTTCTCTTCATTCCTATGAATTGCTTGGCAATCAACACAATTTAATCTGTTATATGTATGTTCTACTAAATGCTAGTTGTGCAGCGGATCTTCAGAAATCTTCCCCAATTCTGAAAATGCATCAGCTTAATGAAAGGTTCGTTTTCCATAGTGAAGTTGAGTTATGCTCTTAGTTTGCATGTATGCACTACTAGTTAAGACACAAAAGTCTCAAATTAACTTTATCGTACCAATCAGACCAACGCCGGTGTGGCCTCTGCTGTACACAGAAGTTGTTTCCATTGTAGTCCATATTTAGCTGTACATCGCCAGCTTCGATGCCTGCGGAGGGTCCGCAGGTCGCCTTCTACTTGATCGATGCACCTTGCTCGTTACGTGCCTCGTCTTGTTGTATCGACGAGTCGGTTCATTTTCGAGAACCATTTTAACAGCGCTGTCGTCCGACATTCTTACGACATGCCCAGCTCATCGTAGTTGACCGATTTTAGCGATGTGTACGATGAGAGGCACTCCCAGCAACTGATGCAATTCGTGGTTTATTCGCCTCCTCCACGTTCCGTTTTTCGTCTGCACTCCGACAAAGATCATACGCAACACCTTCCGTTCTAAGACTCCAAGGAAGCCTTGGTCCTCCACTTGCAATGTCCATGTTTTGTGGCCGTAGAGAACTACCGGCCTAATTAATGTCTTGTAGATGGTCAAGTTTGTAGTTCGGCGAAGTTTTTTCGATCTCAGCGTCCTTCGAAGTCAAAAATAGGCACAATTGCCAGCCATAATTCGCCTTCGTATCTCTTAGCTGGTGTCGTTATCGGCGGTCACCAATCACAAGCCCAATCCTACCAGTTTCAGTCAGCGCGGAGGTAGGGATAGGAGTTACTGGCATATGGCAAGACATTGAGAGTAGTGGAATTCATTTCACAGAATAACTCGAAGCGGCTCTAGACAAACAGAAGATGAAAAACATCACAAACTACAAAAGACTACACAAATCATGAAGAAATAATGAAAATCAGTAAAACTCCTTAATAAACTTATAAACGTGACACCGACGAACTTTACAACCTCGAAACAGCCGAAAGGTGTTGTGTACCGGGAATTCTCGGACAATAGATCCAGCGAAAATTTTTGGCAACCACCATCTGCTGCCGCACCCAACGATCCACTGAGCCTCTCATTGGAAGAGGTCGTATCAATGGAATAGTCAATGATAAACAATATTACGTCAGGCTTAACCAGTACAAGTGCATAAGCAAGTTCTGCTATCTTCGTCACCAAAGAGATATACAACGCAAGCTTAAATCGCATCCTAAATCTTTCTGGAATTACGTCAGTAAGCAACGCAAGAAGTCTGGATTACCATCCTCTATGGTGCTCGATGGCATAACAGCTTCGTCGCAACCCGATATTTGCCATTTGTTCTCCATCAAGTTTGCCAATGTTATTACAGATCAGCTACTCTCCTCTGACCAAATCTCCGGTATATAATCAATCGATGAGTGGTGTGAACGTAACCGATGTAATGATTTCCAGCTCTGCGTTGCGACTTAAGACTTCGTTTAATCCGGGACCAGACGGAGTTCTATCCACAATAATTAAGAAACACATTGATGTCCTCATACCACCGCATCGTCGTATTTTCCGGCATTCTATTTCATGTGGTACGTTTCCTCGGTTCTGTAAATCTGCTCATATGTTTCCAGTTTACAAGAAGGGTAGTAAGCGCGATGTCAACAATTACCGGGGCATCATATTAAATTAAATACCGCTGGCTGGCAGAAAAAAATGATCGAACACGAAAAAAAATACGAAGTTACAAAATAGGAATCAATTCAACTACAATGTTGGTTTAAATATGAACCAACAAAACCGATGAACTAATTCAACAAAACTTTCGAGTTGAAAAAATACTTTAAGTTTTATAGAATTGAACATCGTGTTTGTTGAAAACAAAGGGTTACACAAATTAAACGCGTTTGTTGAAATAATAAACAATAACAGTAATTCCAAAAAACCTTTGAGTTGAAATAAAACTCTATGCTTTATAGAATATAACATTGTATTTTATTGTTCGAAACAAATTATTTTCTTCACCCAACTAAACACATATTTGCTGAAATAATAAACATTGATAAACTAATACAACAAAACCATTTAATTGGAATAAAACTTCATGTTTCATTGGTTGGTACGAACCATCGTCGGCCAAGTTTGTAAGTCCAATGTATGGCCCGCGAATACCTCACTTCCGGAGGACATTTCCGACAATACTGAGAACCTGCTACCTGCGAAAAAGTTTATGTTGGGGATGAAGCAATGGCAGAGCTGGTTAACTTAATGAAGATCGACAAACTCCACTTTTTAAACAATGCAAATAAGCATAACGTTGCTACCGGTAAGCACGTTATCAAAAACAACAAGGTACAGCCCCTTTGGGTTATTTGCAATGATGACGTAGAACTACGATACTAATTGTCAGCCATTTAGATGGTACAACGCAATGTTTTTTTAATTAACCCTTTCAGGCCTATTTATTCAAGCAATTTGGTGAATTCTGATTGATTTGGTAAAAATATTTTTTTGTAGGAAATATTTTTTTGAGATGTGCTAGATCGTCCAAACTGCCTAGGAGTTCAGAACTTAACAGTTGTAACAGTAGCTTTATCTGCTATACAATAATGTTATGATATGTATTCAAACATATTCAATGAACATCCTGGAAAACCAACTGCTATTATGAGATAATCTTGGGATATTCTATGCCAAACAAACTAACTTAACTTTGTAGAGCATATAAAGCTATTGTTACAATTGTAGATCTTAAGTTTTGAAGGACAGTTTGAATGACATGAAACTAACAAAGTTACCATATGATGTCTGTGGGCGTTTTTAAATATTAATTGTATATGTTTGAATATTTATCGCAGCTTTGTATACCCCAAAAGGTTATGGTTACTACTTTATATCTTAAGTTCCGAACTCAAGGTCAGTTTTTATGAACCTGAACATCCTGAGATAATCTGATCATGACTAGTGAGCTTACAGAAGCTTCACTGAATGTGTTTGAATGTATATCGTCACCTTTCGTATATTATAAAGCCAACTGTACGGCTATAGATCCTGACTTTATTTTACGACTAACTTTACGACTACAGATTTTGAACTCGAAGATATCAAATTATATCGGTTGACCTTCAAAGAGACTCACTTAATTTATTCAAATACATATTGTTACTTTGATTATTTGTTTAATCCAAAAAGCTGTAGATTTTAAGCTTCAATTCAAAACAAGCTTGTAGATATTAAGTTTTGAATTCCAGTAATGTTCGGATAACCTAGAACATCCAAATATTATCCCATAATGTATGTTGTTCTTCTAAAATATTCAATGAATCTGTTTCAATACAAATCGTAGCTTTGCATAGCCCAAAAAGCTTTTGCTACAGCTGTAGGTCCTATGTTCTGATCTCAAGAATTTTTTGGATGAGCTTGAACATGTCATATTGCTTTATAATGTTTTTTTTACTCTAAGAATGTTAATTGAATGTGTTTGAATATATATTGAAAATTTGTCTTGCCTAACATTTACTGTTGCAACTGTAAATCTTCTTGTTTATTTTCCAAAATATTCACTGAATATACTTGAATACATGACGTTACTTTGTATAGCCCAAAAAGCTACTGTTCCTACCGTAGATTTCAAGATCTGAACTCCAGGAAGGTTTGGATTACCTAGAGGATCTGAAAGTACTACAATAATGATTTTTGACTGTTGAGATTCATTGAATATGTTTGAATACATATAGTCACCAAGTATAACCAAAAAACTACTGTTACAACTGTAGATCTTATGTATGGAACTTAAGGACAGTGTTGAGTATCTAGAATATCCCAAGATTGTCACATTATGTATGTTGGCCTTCCATACAATTCAATCAATATTGTTAAATAAATATTGCCCCTTTGCACACTTCAAACTCCAACTTTTATAACTGTAGATCTTGTGTTCTGAGCTCAAGAATAGTTTGGATGACCTAGATCATTCCCGTGTATCTCATGATGTATTTTATACGTTCAAAAATAGTCACTGATTATGTTTGAATACGTAGCGTAACTTTGTATTGCCCAAACAGCTATAATTCATACTGTAGATCTTAAGTTCTGAACTCATGGACAGTTTGGATTACCTACAGAGTATAGAATTGAAGAGTATTGGAACCAGTTGTTTGCTAAGAAAACGGCTGTAGGTGAGCCTAAATATCCTCAGGTGATTGAGGTAGTGAAAACAGCTTCACATGAGAACGGCTCAAAAAAAGATTTGAAAGTAAGATTTGTCAGAAGTAAAGTAGCTGTGAATGAAGTGCAGGTGGTCATGGAGACAAAAAAGTCGCTTGATTACAGGCTTCTTAACAAACAAAAAACCAAAAAGTTACACTGTTCCCAGTATTATTCATTTTTGCAAACGTGGGTGAACTAAGTGATTAGTTCGTTTTACTGTACTTAAACAACAAATGTATAAGAGATTAAAAAAGTATTAAAATTTGGAGAACACCTTTTAGTCACTGTTTGGTCATCAACCATCACCAACGCCAGGGAGACTACTCCAGCACCTGGACCTATCGAGTCGGGACCAATGGCTTTACTTCCCTTCCGAAGGAAGACGTGACCAGATGTTTTCACCTCATTAAAACCACCAACGTCGACTAGGATTGAACCCAGACCCACTGGGGTGCCAAGAAGCAGTCACGTTTACCACCGACGCCGTTTGGTCACTATTATGTCACAATTTTTATTATTTTAGTCACTAAAGTAACTATTATTTATCTATAAATCCGCTACCAGCCCTGAAAACGCATCTTCACATGAAAAGGGACTGGCGACTCCACGAACCCTTATCCAGTCAACAAATCCTTCGATTGCCTGTGGCTAAAGTGTTACAACTAAACAATAACACATTTCAAAAACCAAATTTTAAGGTTGTATGGTAAACAGTCATATATATAAAAAAACTTATTTCCGATGATAAAACATATGTTTCTGCCTTTTAAGCCAGTCTTGTTGAAATTCTGTTTTGTTTTATAAATTTGGGAATTTACATAGCCCCTGACAAACTTTGGGGCTAGTTGTTCAATATGTGAACATTCTTTAAACATAAAATATTCATAAATTGGTAAAATATTTTGGCACATTCTTATTTTTTTACAGGAACCTGGGACTCATTTAAAATTTTCAATGTTATTTATTCTTACCAGCATTTCAGAAAGAAAAAGCTATAGAGCTTTGTTCTGAAAACTTACAAAGTAGCCTCGGTCTATCCTATATTGGTCTTGGTGAATATTCGGCTTCTACACAGAACCGTACAGGATCAACAATATGGACAATACTTTTATTGAAAACTTGCATTCATGGCTGGAAAGATGTTTACATGTATCAAACTCAACCTTAGGTAAACGTGTTTATGACGGTGCGCAAATGAAAATTAGAATTATAGCTCCGAAGTGACAGCAGTATGAAAAAAAATGCATAGAAGTGATTAAAGTGACCATAGGGCATTTATGTTACCAGTACTAATCAAGTGATGCATACCTTTTACCAAACTCTCTAGCTAAGGAGGACCGGTGAAGTACTGTCTCTTCACCGACACTGGTTGAATTCAAGCTTTTCCACGTACTTTAAGTATTGCTTGACATTGATATCATTTTTGTAGTATACTGTTTGTCAATGATAGTTTTAACTATGAGAATGGATATATTTAGAAACACTGACGCTATTTGCAGAATATTGACGTCATTTACTTTTCGTTACATGTACTTTTGGAGCCTTTGATAACGCAGTCGGTAAGCGCACGGTCTACCACGCTGGAGGCGGCGGGTGTAAAAACCGTAATAACCGACTCCAGTGCTACTATACACTGTACTAGTTAAGGCTAAATAACTCGATTATCGTGTGTCGATATGGTATTTCCGCAGACAATATTAGAATACACCATAATACGATGTACGGCAACAACTGATACATGTACCCTATATTTACTATTCTAAAAAAATATGATTATTTGATATCTGTGATGCCACATAGCCAGCCCAGATGCAGATGGGCACAAAAAATATTCGATTGCACCATCAATCATAGCTAAGCTACCTAAGTATTCGGTCCCAACCAACTAACAAAATATTCTTCGTGAAGAATAAGCAGCAGCTTATTTTTCATGAAGAATATATCATTGGGTACATCGCTACCGAACGGGATCGCCTCCGAAGAATGCTCCTATGAATCGTGCAAAAAGAATATCGAGAGTGAGTGCCCTAAGCTTGAATTTGTCGAGTGGTAGCACAGCGAATGACGAAGAAGATGGAAGAGACGAAATAATAACCGATGTTACTCCGTTTGCATGACCGATCGGGGTCGATGATTTGAGTGTATGTTCACTGCTGCTTCGACTCTGTGATTAAGAGCAAACGTGGAGAATCAAGAATGTTTGCGATAATCCGCAACCTTAGTTTCGATTATATCTCACTGATAGGCTACTTAAGGTTGCTATAGGAGATTTTCATTCTGCAAGTTTCTGTGCATCATCTGGCATTCCACAAGGCAGCCATCTGGGCCCGCTAATTTTCCTACTTTACTTCAACGACGTGCATCTTATCAACAAAAGACCGAAGGGATCGGTTCCGATTGCCCAGCTACGAAAACCGTTGCCGTCCGATCAACCTGCAAACTTTGCGAGTGAGAAGGGACGTCAACAACGCATTGATCATCGCGGACGCCCTACAAGGCAGAATTGATTGCGGGGCGATTCTTGAGAATATCGACTTGAATGTTCGTTCTCGGCCACGGCGAAATAATATAATGCTGAAGCCTCCGCTTCGTCGTACGAACTACGGACTCGAAGGTGCGATCAGCGGTTTGCGACGAGAGTTCAACAAAGTGGCTTTAATGTTCGACTTCCATCTTTTGCGTGCAGTTCTCCGTCGAAGATTTGACGCTGCCTTCAAGCTACGCGGTAGCTGATAATGACTACGAAAAAAATGTATTTTTGTGTCTATACTAGTTTGTTTTTTTTTTAAGACTTGACTAATTATGATTTGGTCATTTATGGAACTGATAATTTTTGTAGCATTGTTTTTTTACATGCTTTACCAACATCATTGGGGCTGCTGAAAGCCTGTTGATGTAAATTTATAAATAAACAAATAATCAAATAAAATAAATAAACTTAATAACAAACAGACAAAAAGACGACACAATTCCATAAAAAAAAACAGTTGACATGAACATGACTGCGAGAAAAGGAAAGTAAACATAAAACTGTAACACATTTTGAGGCTGTGTCAACAGCGTCTCTATGGACGACATGATCCTTGCACGAATGGTGAAATGTTTCAATTTGAGTTAAGTTATTTCGTACTAACGCACAATAAAATTCCATTTGTTTTAGTTCGAGAAAACTGCTCCGGAAGTCTCTCAGAGCATATTTAATGACACACTTACGGACCAAACTACAAAAAAAAAAAAAAATAAAGAAATTACGAAACGCCTTATCAAACTTATAAAAGTAACACTAACTAACAAAATTACAACCATCCAATTGAAGAAACAGACGAAAGGACTCAAAAAACTCAAACGTGGTTCCTTCCGAATAATTTGCAACAGCGTCTTCTTGGACGACATGTTGCGTGTACGGCTGACAACATTATTCGAAAGAATTTACGCAACGATATCAGCAAAGGCCTGGCGTACGAGGTTTCTACTCTACTCAGAGTACAGCCATTAAACCATCATAAAAAAAACTATTGTCCAAGCCAAAGCCCTTCTAAATAGGAAGCAAAAAATGAAACAACCCCTCACAGTGGCTTCTCCCTGCTTCTGAGACTCGAAGATTTCCCCTTACCGAGCGAGTTTCTTCTAACTTTGTTGCAGAATGCTTCGTGATTTTCCTTTCAAATCCCCGAAACAAAAGTGAATTTAAAAGAATTTCTCCTCCGTGCCACGGTGGGTGTGGAGGAGCATTGGCGGCATTAAGCCGGCGAAGCAGTTACCGACCGCCTGAAGGATTTGGTTTCTTCTTCCCATCGTGCCACCGTCGAACACGAACACGCGGGGTGCATAAAGGGCGATACGGTCAAAATTTGGTCAATATCAACTTGACGTATTTCTTTCAATTTTGCATTTAAAAAACCTGAACACCCCTCATTTTGAAGGTGTGTGTGTGTAGAATGTTGCTTCTATTTTGATTTTGGAATTCACTCTTCAGTTGTCAAAATGCCGTCCAAGCAAGAAGAGCAGCGTATCAAAATTTTGCTCGCGCATCGCGAAAATCCGAGCTACTCGCACGCAAAGTTGGCAAATCGCTAAAAGTTGCCAAACCAACCGTTACAAATGTAATTAAAGTGTTTGGAGAACGTTTGTCGACAGCCAGGAAGTCTGGATCGGGGGGAAATCGAAAACCGGAAGCCGCTGAGACGACAAAGAGAGTTGCCGGTAGTTTCAAGCGAAACCCTAACCTATCTCTCCGAGATGCCGCAAATAAGCTGGGTGTATCGTCTACAACCGTGCATCGATCCAAAAACCGAGCCGGACTATCGACTTACAAGAAGGTAGTAACTCCAAATCGCGATGATAAACAAAATACGACGGCCAAAGCGCGATCCCGGAGGCTGTACACGACGATGCTGACGAAGTTTGACTGCGTGGTAATGGACGACGAAACCTACGTCAAAGCCGACTACAAGCAGCTTCGGGACAGGAGTTTTATACGGCAAAAGGAAGGGGAAAGGTAGCAGATATTTTCAAGCACACGAAACTGTCAAAGTTCGCAAAGAAATATCTGGTTTGGCAAGCCATCTGTACCTGTGGCTTGAAAAGCAGCATTTTCATAGCTTCCGGGACTGTCAACCAAGAAATTTACGTGAAAGAGTGTTTGAATAAACGTCTGCTGCCTTCATGAAGAAACACTGTTGTTCCGTACTGTTTTGGCCGGATTTGGCATCTTGCCATTACGGTAAAAAGGCCATGGAGTGGTACGCCGCCAACAACGTGCAGGTGGTTCCCAGGACAAGAACCCTCCCAACACGCCAGAGCTCCGCCCAATTGAGAAATACTGGGCTATTGTCAAGCGGAACCTAAAGAAGACCAAAAAAACTGCTAAGGACGAGCAGCAGTTCAAGGCAAACTGGCTTTCTGCGGCGAAGAAGGTGGACAAGGTGGCTGTACAAAATCTGATGGCAGGGGTCAAGCGTAAGGCCCGGCAATTCGGATTTGGAAAAGCGGAAGCCTAACTGAATATTTTTCCTGAATTTTATACTAATTGAACTTGAAAAAGAAATTTAATTTGATGTTTTAAATAAACGATTTCACCGATTTACACGCGTTTTCCCTTGACCAAATTTTGACCGTATCACCCTTTACTTGTGAGAAACTATTGTTTTCGCACAACCGGAAGTGGTATTTGCGGTTTTACTTTTTTTCCACCGACTGCCTGTCTTAGTTTTGTTCTTATCTGGGCATTAAAAAGAAAGAAGTGCACCACCACAGAAGCTCGTTCCGCACACTTATTGCATTCATTCTCTGTGCTTCTTTGTGCTCCTTTTACGGGTTGAGATCGGTCCCAGTTTCCGCCGGAACATTTCCCGCCCATTTGTCTCGGACCTTCAGTTGGAAAGATGGCATGAGAGAGCAAGGAAAAGGGTATAATGGTGTACCGTTTCTGGGAACAACCCGAACCTCCCGCTCGAGGGGACATTTGAATCAAGCTGAGAAAGTAAGTAGGAAAGAGTTGACACAAATAGACCCGTGATTAATATTTGTATATACCATGTGATTAAAATTAACTCGGAATGGTTAGGACAAAAGCAATTTGCAGGCATTTTTACACGTGTATTTATTATCGTCTTCAAAATAGGCTCTTTTTGAGTCTGTACAAGCCGCTAACGGTTGATACATTTTTTCATGCACTTGTAATAAGCCTAGACCGGATAGACTTTAGTTCCTTCAACGAATGTCTTTTCATGTTCTTAACAAAAGTCGTCAGACGCGAATTTATTTTATGTTTCACCTTAACTTGACAGATGGAAAATAATTTATTTAGTGTACCACTCGAGCTTACTTATTTTTGACAGACGGCAACTCAATTTTGACAGGCACCTTATTGAAAATTTATTAATCAATAACAAAGCAATTTTAATCGATTAATCGATTATTTTCCATCTGTCAAGTTTAAATAAAATTAAAATTAACTCGCGAGTTGTTACACAGCCTCAGTAGATATTATTCTTTATGCAAATGAGATAAAAGGAGGTGTTTTGCAAGACAAAAACTTAACGGGTAGTGACACTGGGCATGAGAGACCACCCAAGCTTGCTTCTACGTTAATTCTAAATCATCTGTAATTATCAACCTGTACCGAGAACCAACAGATGATCAGATACTCAATGTGTAAAAACTGGTAAACATAAACCTAGCCAATACCAGCGCCGGCCCCGCTCGAATCCAGGTCAAATATAGAAAAGGAAGAATCTCACGCCAAATCGTCTTTGTGGTTGGCAGCACCCCCATAAACTACCATTTGAAAAGACTTCAGTTTTTTAATAATTTCTTTTTAAATCAACATAATTCAAAAATGACAAGACTAACAAAAAAGTAATGTATGTTTTACTTTTAGAAAATCGTTCGAACTTTTATTTAAAAAAAATGTAAAATCGATTCTTACACGCTGAAAAACAAATATTTCAAAATTTAATGTCAATTTGCAAAAAAATTGCTGTTTTAGAATTGGACGAATTTTTTAAGTTATCACGCCAACTCTTTAGATAGCCACAAAACGTTGAAAAATATCCTACTGGAGAAATTTTATGAATTTGATACCCATATTGCCAGGGTTTCCCTCTAAATATGTCCATGGCCACTCGAGGCCCACCTGTTACAGAATGGCCGTTCCAGGAACAAGTCGGAATATGGCCCACAATGGAATAGAAATAGTTTCTTGGAATATATCTAAAGATTCTGACATCCATTCCTGAAAGTTCAATAGATGTTCCGATATTATGTCTCCGTACCGGAACACAGCCCCGGTAACCCGAATTTACAGGAACCAGATGACAGTGCCATAACATTTCTATAAACCAAGTATTGTCTTTACGTGGCTATATAACTCTTCAAGTTCTTTTGAGATTTTTGCATACTGTTCAGCCGATATGAAGCAGAAATTCAGTTTTGTAATGCTTTTATTTGTCTGTTCAACTGACCAGTCATATAGTTCCCAAGGAGTATTGACTGGGTTTCCATTATCTTAAGCAAGGCTTGCTCTCTTTGCCACTTGCTTGAGAGTACCATCAATAGCATCACATGGACCTTCCCCATGAAAGGTTGCAAAGAAGTGCCATTCTGCTTCCAATCCATACTTGGACTTGAAATTGTTTAATGAAATCTAGCAATCTTTGGTTGTTGCGGGTCCTTGAATTCCTGATCATAATCTGCTTCGTTTACATCTGAACGCCTTTTTTTAGTGGCTTAATTCCTATTGTGCGTCAAAATTCCATTCCACAAATAACCATTGATTCATCCAATTTTTGGTCATATCTCGAGAAATGAATTTTTTCTATCATAGATGTGAATGATATGTTACATAAATTCTTATGGCTGCACCTGGGATTACGGATACGTACACAACATTTAATTCACATACTTATACCACTTTGTTCTAGTATGATAAGCTTCTTTCACAACTTATTATGTAAATATGATCACTGTTAGTATGACCCCTAGCTTAAAAAGTAAATTATGTTAGTAGAAATGATGTACTTAATTCAAATTTCTATCTAAGATCACTCAAGCGATAAAATGTACTGTAACACAGATAATACAATGGTAAATTTAAGGAGAATATAATTTTAAGTGCTAGAGTTAATCATTGAATGGTGTTTTGAGTTTTTGGTTATAGACAGAATCAACTACCTGGTTAAATTGTATTATCACTAAAGTTTGAAAAACTAATAATTTCAAAATAAGCCTTTTCTAAATGGTAGCCTTGATTTTTTAAACTTTCAAAGATCCTTAAAAATACAGATTGGCATTATAATTAAATTGAATTGGCTTCTGTGAGGTTGTAAGGACCAACGTATTCGGTAAAAATAGGACAGGAAAAAGTTGTTCTGGGAAAAACTGTATTTCCTTAAATGCCATCTTACTTTGTATGGCGAACTTTTAAACTATTATATTGCCTCTCTCAACAAAAATTTATCCATTTCTAAATAGCATTTTTTTGCAAATGGACTTTAAATTTTAATTTATTTTTTTTAGAAACGATTTAACAATTATTACGTTTTTTTTTCATAAAATATCTAACGATTTTCTAAAAGTCACCCATACATCTTTTTTTTGTAAGTCTTGTCCTTTTTGAGTTACGTTGATTAACAAAAAATCGATCAAAAAACTTAAGCCCGTTTCAAATGGTAGTTATGATAAATTTAAAAAAAAAAAAACATGGTATGCAAAGTCGCTTGAAAAGACATAGTCTACACACCCACTAAACTTCATTGGATTCTGAGAGGGTGCTGCCAACCATTGGATGAGTTGAAGTGAAATTCGTCAATTGCTAATTGAAGTAGTAATTGGAATTTACAGAAAATGTTAATTCAGAATTTCTTGTTCGATAACCAAAACGTTGTCCGTAATAGGGAATTTCTTGATATTTGCCGGAATGCATTATTCTTTAAAATTTCCCAACACTGATGGATGAATTTGTTCACAACATATATTCACCTTTTATTTGTAATTTTAAGAGGGGCTGCAAAATGGTGAGTCGCAAAGGAGCGTGTGTCCCCGCAACATAGCTCTGGTCTCACAAGTTCCTACCTCATGCTTCCACGGGTCTATAGATGACAAATACCGCCAGCTAAGGGTTGCGTACTTAGCTGGAAGTGCTGCCTGGGCACTGTTGTCCTTCTGACTTCAGCTAAAGGGCGATACGGTCAAAATTTGGTCAATATCAACTTGACGTATTTCTTTCAATTTGCATTTAAAAAACCTGAACACCCCTCATTTTGAAGGTGTGTGTGTGTAGAATGTTGTTCCTATTTTGATTTTGGAATTCACTCTTCAGTTGTCAAAATGCCGTCCAAGCAAGAAGAGCAGCGTATTAAAATTTTGCTCGCGCATCGCGAAAATCCGAGCTACTCGCACGCAAAGTTGGCAAAATCGCTAAAAGTTGCCAAATCAACCGTTACAAATGTAATTAAAGTATTTGGGGAACGTTTGTCGACAGCCAGGAAGTCTGGATCGGGGGGGAAATCGAAAACCGGAAGCCGCTGAGACGACAAAGAGAGTTGCCGGTAGTTTCAAGCGAAACCCTAACCTATCTCCGAGATGCCGCAAATAAGCTGGGTGTATCGTCTACAACCGTGCATCGAGCCAAAAAACGAGCCGGACTATCGACTTACAAGAAGGTAGTGACTCCAAATCGCGATGATAAACAAAATACGACGGCCAAAGCGCGATCCCGGAGGCTGTACACGACGATGCTGACGAAGTTTGACTGCGTGGTAATGGACGACGAAACCTACGTCAAAGCCGACTACAAGCAGCTTCCGGGACAGGAGTTTTATACGGCAAAAGGAATGGGAAAGGTAGCAGATATTTTCAAGCACACGAAACTGTCAAAGTTCGCAAAGAAATATCTGGTTTGGCAAGCCATCTGTACCTGTGGCTTGAAAAGCAGCATTTTCATAGCTTCCGGGACTGTCAACCAAGAAATTTACGTGAAAGAGTGTTTGAATAAACGTCTGCTGCCTTTCCTGAAGAAACACGGTTGTTCCGTACTGTTTTGGCCGGATTTGGCATCTTGCCATTACGGTAAAAAGGCCATGGAGTGGTACGCCGTCAACAACGTGCAGGTGGTTCTCAAGGACAAGAACCCTTCCAACCCTAGTATATTTTATTGCTCTATTACATACAACAGGAATTGAATATAATGATTATATATATAATAAAAACTGGGTTGGGAGGGAGTGTCAGGGTATCATTCAAGCTAAAACTGGACGATGGTTAGATTGACAGCCTGAGTCTCGGAGGGAATAAATGGCATCATTTTCTCTATCCTACCGATTCGATTATGATGCTGTGAATTCTACTCCAACAGTTTCAGTGAGATTGACGCGCCCTTCTTAACAAGCCATCCTGTAGAAAGCTTAATAAGTATTGCGAATTGGTTTATTCGATTTGTTGGATCGTATCGTTGGAAGGAGATTCTCAATTTCCCGTGGATTTCACGTGAGCGTCTCTGCTTACGGGTCCACCCCTTCGTTTTTGGCCCTTCATACAGCGATATTGTGAATTCAGATCGGTGGCCCAATTTGATCTTGCTATTAAGTGGAGCTGCATCCAAGCCAAGGGCATGAAGGGATGGTGGCTACCATACATACATACAATTGTATTGTAATTTTAAGAGCAAATGAAAATGGCTATGGTAAACACCTTTAATTCATTTGAGCAAAAATCACCAAACTCAATCAAGAAACTATCGAGTTATTAGCGTCGAGCGTGTCAATATTTCGCGACGGTTGCTAATTTTTTAAATTTCTACTGCTACTCTTGTCGTAAGCTTGCTTTAATTTGAGCTTCGGAATAATAAAGAGACCGTTTAAATTTCCGAACTGAAAAATTGAAAACAAGGCTCAAGGTATGCGGGGAACAAAAAACTGTTTAAGCTACCGCTGATAATCAATCAGTAAGAATTCGGAACGAAATGTTAGATAAATCAGAAAGAAAAATCCTTTAGATAAATCAGAAAGAAGAAACCTTATCGGTCTATTTCATGCATTGCACGTTACGTCTTACCTAAAGATGGCTGCCAAGAGGATCAAACAAAAGCACTTGATTTTTTCCTCGTGTTGCATCCACCGGCTGGCTACAAACACACCAATGGCCTGGTAAACCGGCTACCTAGCAAACGACTGCATATCCTATGCCTGAAGAGCCAACGGCCTACTAGCAACAGCCTGCTAAGTCAGCTTCTTGACCACCGCCAGCTGGCAATTCTGGCTCCCTACCGCTCTGCACAGGTTCAATACAGTAGAACGATTGAGAAAATTTGAGAAGGTGTACCCAGGGTTACCACATGATGTTTCGTTCCTATCTTTAATTGTTGCTCAAAAAATCTTTTTATCTGTGTTCAACTGCAGAAAATCTTGACAACAAATCTTTACTTCAAACTTGATGCTGTAAAAGAAGAATGAAAACTTTTCAGCTGTCTGATTGCTGATACATTTCTTTTTAATAATTGCTTTATGAGCAAATGCAAATGAAAACAGATATAAATTCATCAAAACACATTTATTTTGATAAGCCGATTTAGATCCTATGTAAAACTTAACTTAACTTTATCTTACAAAACACATCAAGAACATTTCACTGTACATTTTCTTAACATTAGTCCATTTGCATAAATATCCCAAGAAAGATTGAAGCAGGCACTATTTTACGTTGGTCACGGAGTATTTCATTGGTTGGCATACTGAAAACAAACGCGAATTGGACAGTATGCTACTAATAATTGAATAAGTCAAGTCAATAAGGCAAGTTGAGTTATTAGTACGAGACACTGAAGAAGTCTGCACATTATAGACGAAATACGCGTATCTGTCAAGATAAGCAAAGGTAGTTGAAATTAAATGGAAAATACTAGTTTTTCTTTGCATTGGCTAAAACTGTATATTGTATGCAACCAGCAAGTACCTAAATCCTTCTATAATTAGTGGTTCAATGAACTATGATGAACTTCGTAATCGTTTACGTTAACTAATCGTTGTTTGCTAGATGCCATTAAGATTTTATTTCAGGGAAACCACTCATAGCGAATCCTGATGAAAATCTGAAACCTAGATGTTATGCTGCTGAAGCAATTTGAGATGTCACCAAAATCCATATTTCTATTTTCTTTCAGACAGTAACAGCAGAGGTAGTTGGAATAAAATGGAAAATACTAATTTTTCTTCTAATTTCTAGTTACAGGTATTCCACTAAACAGCTCAAACCCTCTAGGATTTAATAATTGAATGTTATTGTCATATTTCCTCTTATAGCTCGAATTGTCAACAAATCAATTCAAGTTCTTCATCAATGTGTGCACACTTGGAAGCATTTAGGAATAAGATGCCGACGAACAACTTAGCTCACTACCTTGAACGGCTTCAACTAGAGAACACAGGATTTGTGAATTTTCCTATCACTTTGCAACGATTAGAACTAAGGCTTCAAATGGTGAGTTGATAATTTCTAAGGAGGGTGCGACCGACCTCTGGTCCTCACAAGTTCCTACCTCACGCCTCCACGAGTCATATGATCACAAAAGACTGCCAGCTGAAACATGGAGCTGGTTGGCGTAGCCTGGGCAATGTTGTCAATCCGACAATAGCGAAGTGAGGGGGTGCGACCGGTAAATCATATCATAATTTTCCATTATCATATCTTTCAGGTCATCCAGGTCGTCAGGTATTATAAAATAATTTAAAATTTAAAATTTAAAATCTGAGCTGGGTTGATTCGTTCAGCGCTGTTTGCCATTCGGCTAGTGTCTGATGTTACAGTTCAATTTTTGGCATTACTGCACCATAACTCACAATATCATTATATTTGATGATATTGTTTTATCGATTTTACTTCATAGATGATTTAACCATTGCTTATTGTTTTTTATGTCCATTTGTCTTTAACTTTCTGTCAATTAAATCTTCCCTGCTTTCCCAAAACAGGAGCAGTAACTATTAGGCCAGCAAAAATAAAAGCGGATTCATGTTATAAAATCAACATCAAGCTGCAAATAGAGACCATGGCAACAGTAAATTAAAATTTATAAATGTTAGTTCTGTAAAATTTAACAAACTTTTTCAGGATACCACAAATCAAGATTTGAAGAAATGCTGCTATCAGTGAACGAACGAAAACACACTCAAGCGCGAACCACGGAACTCTACACTAAAACACTTGACTACATTTCTTGCATTTCAGGATCAACCGAATGGAGATCGTATATAATAGATATGAATGATTGTATTATTTTTCATTTATATAAATATATACACTATTATATAAATATTTCATGGGAACGGGAGGGACCATCAGGGCACCCGATTGAAGCACTCTGGATGGGGAGAGTGGAAATGCCAACTCCCCATTGCTAACAGTTTGTGAATAAAGGGCGGGCTCTTCTCCCCGCCCATTGGGGCACCCTTATGTTAGATAGCTTGCTCTTGTTACCAATTGTTCAGTCTTGTTGTTGGAAGGAGATTCTTTATATCCCTGTGGATACGTATAAGTGATGTTGCCTATCGATCCATCCAACCCCTTATTGGCCCTTCATACAATGGCATGACTAGGATAATCAGTGGTTATTAAAGCTTGATCAAGTCTTACAGCGAGGAGAGTCTATTGCTGTCGGATGTAGTTTCCGTGCTACAATGGGTGGCTTTGCAACGATTAGAACTGAATTTTGGCTAGCCTGAAGACTATTGATCTACAACTATTCGATCTAAATGGGTCTTGTCAATAAGGCTTGAGTGCAATTATCGGTTTAAATACATCACACTACACAAAGCGGATCTTCTTTCTACAGGATAACACATCAGGATACGAGGGATTCGTGTTCACGGGGGAAATCTAAAATTGCCCTAAAGCCCTTCTGAAAGGCCTGATAATGAATCATGAGGTGTTTGTTTGGATCAGTAAAAGTTCCAGGGTAGGTGAACGGAATTAACAATCATGTTATGATGTGTGTACATATAGGGTATGTGTCCCTTGACTCAGCCTATTATGCAACCAGCGATCACATTTTTCATTATAACTCATAAAGTTTCTAAGCTGTATGTGAGATTCAACTAGTAATACACTTGTAAAGATAAGTTTGATAAGACATTTGGTAGCATGTATCTCGAAAAGTTACACAACTATTTTTATAATGCCATAAACTTTCGAGGGATGTGGATTTAATGTCGGTCTATTGGCGTCAAATTGGGTCTATTCATGGATGCAACTTCGTCCCATTCGATGGATTTATTACTAGATGAAGTCTTTGTACTGTTTTTTTTTTCCTAATTTTATGAATTAAGGCACTGTAAGCTGTACTGGATTTACCTAATACAACATTTCACAACACAAACTTAAGTAAAACTGCCTCGAAACACTTAAATGATGTTCATATATGATTTATCAGCCATTCAATAATGAAAACATTATAATTCACTATACAATGATTTTGTCTCTTCGATTTGTGTTTAGATGAGCCACTTGAATATAAACAACCGCAAACACATGCATTTCCACTTGAAATTTTACCAATAACAACCTTTTTACTACGTTATTGATACAACAGGCCATAGTTGGGAACATACAAAAAAATATGTCCCCAACATTGGGTCTACGATTTTCTTGTAAAATCATTGTTATTTTAGCTATGTGAACAGTTGGTTTGTAACGTGTAACTATTTTCTGCACATCCAGACTGCATAACTTGCTTTATCGATTCAATTAAGCCAAATTTAGATCACTTGAAATCGTGTAGATCAACTGTTCAGCATAACCAGTGAAACCATGATGCCCCAAAAGTTCAAGAAACCGAAAATTTCACGGAAGTGAACAACTATAAGATGATTAATATTATCTCAATTGCTTTGGATTACATCTATCATGGTAATAGCAACATGATTTTGTTGATTATCGCTAAATTAATGACACATTTGGTACATAGGCCGAATGAAGGAGCCAGGCTGACATTACATCCCCTTACCCTATTTGTTGAGTTTAGATTTTTCTTGTGTGATGTTAGCTCATCAAGTCCTCCTTTCCTTTTCATGCAACACTATGATCGTAGGATGCCATCCATAGTGTCCGTACTCAGACGGTTCCGGATGTTGGTCTTATTCAGATTGTATTGCAAGAAAACTCGCTCCACCACTGAAAAATGCGGAATTAGAAGAAAGTTCACAATGAGCTTTTTAAGCTAGGGGAAATCCAGCTCTTCATCTACTCATTCGAAACAATGCACTTTTCTCCAACAAGTTTCTAAATCATCCGATTCCTACAGCTTGATATCCTGTAGCCTGCCGTTTTCAGCTCACGTAACTCATTTTCAATGGCCTGTTCCTCGCTGAAGATTAAAGACTAAACTTCGGATATTGTTTAATAATCAAGTTGAACTACTTCAACGTGTGAAGCTAGTTGGGGTCAACGCTCGATTCGACTGGACCGTTCAGATGAAAGCGCTTTAATGATTTGCTTAATCAACTCGGTAGAGAAAGTGCAGCAGATCGAGCAGAAAGCCTCCTTCCTGGTATCTTCGAGAGTTCCAAATCTAAGCACGAAAGGTTTGAAGGTAGTCGCCTCCCCGCTGTGCCCCCTGGAAACGTTAAGCTCTTCTTAATGGCTAAACAAACTACGGAGGAAATCTTCGAAATCTGGCAAGCTGCCATAAGCGGCCGTGACATGGCGCACAGGGACGACCCGGGGGTATCCACGCTTACTCAATCGAAGCAAGGACCATACGACGCGAGGTCCGGCAGGTACCGTAAATGGTACCGTAGGTGGCAGGGAAATCGCGGACGATCTGAACCGCGAACCACCAGACGACTCAAACCCTGCTTGGAACCCGGTGCATCTCGATCGAATCAGCGTCAGGTCAGTGGAACTAACTACTAACGGCCCAGTAGTTAGACGTAATGGGTGCGTAATGCACACTTGCCCCCTCCATGAAGAAAGGTGGTTCCGGGGAGGGCCGGGGCTCTGGGCACGGGTGGGTTTTTAGTGGGTCAAGGAGTTGGTACCCTCATCCCCACACTCTGAGTTCATCAGGAGTATGTGAGCCGATTTTCTATACCGTTAAAAAAAAAAAGATCTAAGCATTTCTCCTGCTGCTACCCTGAAATAAATATGTATGTTTCCGACTTACAAAAATGTGTTTCGTAATCAGAAACTCCAGAACCCGTCAGGTGTGTCAGGTTGTCATCCACACAAATATTTGCAATCAAAACCATTAGCAGAGACTTTAGCTGACAGCACATTTTCGTGAATTTTGGAGCTTTTCAATGGAATATAGGGTTTGCTATGATGATTAGAAGCATTACGCAGCTGAAGAAGTGGAGAAGTGGCTGAATCATGGGATCATTAAGATAACAGAGAATGCGCTGTGTATTTTGATAGTTGTCGTCGTTAAATTGCGAGAAAAACAAAACGAGTTCTGAAAACCATTAAAAATTAACTAGAAATGAGAAGGAAGATTAATATTTTCCATCTAATTCCAACTACCTATATTGCGTATCTTAACAGATACGCGTATTTCCTCTATGATGTGATGACTTCTGCAGTGCTGTGTAATAATTACTCGACACATTCCAGGATTCATTAAAAATTCCTTTTGTCAACTGATTCCAACGATTGCGGTTTCTTCAACGGTTAGGCCTTAAACAGTCAATTCAAATGTTTCTTAGTTGGTAGTATCGCCATAGATGGCGCACATTGTTGATTTCCTCACGTTTGACGTTAGCACACGACCCTCATTTGTTCTGCTTTATCACCCATAACAGTGTGTTCAACAGATGGCGCAGGTGTGTAGTGACAATGATTTGTAGTGCAACATTTTTAATGTGTTAGGTCTGTTCGTTTGTGATATAAATGTTTATTAGTAAATGGAGATGGGTTAACGTTTAAATAAAAACATGTTAATAAGAATCACACGTTGTCACGCACTTTGATGATTATTGTAGATGCTGTGGATCGAAAGCTTTGCAGAAAAAAAGGCAAAACTACCAAATTAAAAAGGAGTTTTTCTCCACAAGGGGATAAAATGAGACAAAAGATTTTTCAGAGGTCTTGTAAACGAAAATTTTTCCTTTTAGTTCTGTGTTTGCAAAAATTTACACAAAAATGAGTAAAATATCTTGAAAAATTGTATATTTTTACACTTCAACTTATACAACTTTTTTTTTATAAAATAACTAACCACCATCTTGTATCTGCAAAGTCTTCATTCTTTTATGCCCAAAGAAGTCATCTTGACAAAGTTTTCAAATTCAGATTGAAAAAAAAGCTCCTCCCTCCCTAAGTAAAGTTTCATGAAATCAAATTAACCACAATTCTGCATGAGCAAAAATTCATCTTAATCATAAAAATAAAAGTTTTGAATTTTTCTTATATACATAAAAGGACCAGGACCACCCTTATCATCACCCAAACCAAGAGATAGATCTTATTTGCAATGATTAAATCTTTCAAAGACGTCATAGATCTACAGTTAATGGTTTTCCAGTTATCAATTTTTGTCGCGAAATTGGCTATTCGTACCAAAGTGCATTGGACGGCAAGGACTAGCAGGTGACCGGGACTTTACACTCAAAAAAATCGACACATCTTTCCACGCAAATTTTAACGTAACTTTCACCTTAACACGTAACCAAATCATCTTCAGTAAAATTAGGTGAACATTAAGTGTCAGTGAATTTTACGTAAAAATTTACGTACTATTTATGTGATTTTCTCGTAGAATATAGATTAACGTGCAAATTACGTAGCTCTTACGTGAATAACCCGTGTTTATGACTGGTTTTGGTAGTGGATGAAAATTACGTGCGTTTCACGTGGAAACAACGTGTCATTTTTTTTGACTGAACGTCCTTCTCCAAGAAGGTAAGCGTTGAGGTCAAGTATATCTCCAATCAAGCTCCCAAATTAATTAATCCCAAAAACTCGAAGAACATAATCAAAGTTCCGGAAAACTCAAAATGCCCCCCCAACCATGTCCGATTGAGTTCAAATTTTTTTGCAGCCATTGTAACGTTTTTGCAATGTCGGTTGTGGAAATTCGATGAATTTTTCATCTGGAATTGATAATTT
Organism: Aedes japonicus; assembly: GCA_034211315.2. Classification (NCBI taxonomy): domain Eukaryota; kingdom Metazoa; phylum Arthropoda; class Insecta; order Diptera; family Culicidae; genus Aedes; species Aedes japonicus. The sequence continues at coordinate 11,996 of JASCZW010010977.1, read as the reverse complement.
TCCAGAGAAAGAATAAATATCGATGTTTCGAAATAAGAAAAAAAAAAGAATTGCATAAAATCTCGTAGGGTATGTATCCCTTAAGTCAGCTCATAATGCAACCATCAATTACATTTTGTATTACAACTCATGAAGTTTGCAAGCTAAAAGCGAGATTCAACTAGTTAGACACTTGATAAGATAAGTATGATAAGACATTTGGAAGTATGTATCACGAAAAGTTACACAACTCTTTTTATAAAGTCAGAAACTTTCGAGGGATATGGATTTAATGTCGGTCTAAAAGCACAAAATTTGGTCTATTCATGGATGCAATTTTGTCCCATTCGATGGATTTATTACTAAATGCAGTCTTTGTACTGTTGTTTTTTCCAATATTATGATTTAAGGCATTTTTTTGCCAGCTGTATTTGCTTTATTTAACACCAAATTTCACACAACAATCTATACTAAAACTGCCTCAAAACACTTAAGTGATGTTCATACATGATTTACTAGCCATTAAATACTAAAAACATTATAATTCACTATACAATAATTTAGTTCCTTGAGTTTGTGTTAAGATGAGCCACTTGATTATGAACAAACGCAAACTCATGCATTTACACTTCAAATTTTACCAATAACATTCTTTCTACTACGTAATTGATACAACAGGCCATAGTTGGGAACATACGAAGAAATATGTCCTCAACATTGGGTCCACGATTTTCTTGTAAAATCGTTGTTATTTTAGCTATGTGAACAGTTAGTTTGTAACGTGTAACTATTTTCTGTACATCCAGACTGCATTTCTCGTTTTATCGATTCAATTAAGCCAAATTTAGAACACTTGAAGAACGTGTAGACCATCTGTTCAGCTTAATCAGTAACGTCATGGAGTCTTAAAAGTTAGGGAAATCGAAAATTTCACCGAACTGAAGAATTGTAAGTAGATTATTCTTGTTTAAATTGATTCGAATTACATTGATCATCATGATAGTATCAAGATTGTGTTGATTATCGCTAAATTAAGGACATATATGGTACATAGGCCGAATGAAGGAGCCAGGTCAAAATTACATCCCGTTACCCTAGTTTCATGAATTTGATTCTTGATTTTCGACGTTTCCTTTAGTCACCTGTTGGGCAAATGTTCGTGGGTAAAAATGTCGAAACTTTGATTGATTAGAGGCGCAAAACTTATATATAAATTCGTGAAAAAAAATTCGAAAAAAAAGATGTGAACTTGCCACCGGCTAAAAGTCTCCAAAATAAAGATAATCATTAATCAATTTGAAAAAATAAAATCTTTAAGAAATAACTACATCTCGAACGAACAGAATTCATAGCATTGAAAATTTGCCCTATCCGCTCTAATCAACACTCGTTTATTGTTTCTGATTGTCACAGTTTTGTAAAACAATTTGCTGTTCATTTTTGCCTCATGCTCTTTTACGACCCCTATGCAATTACTTATAGCTTTAGTGTATGATATACAGTATCTTTGATGTCTAGTATCCTTCTAAAGTAAACCTCATGAAAGAAGGCCATAACCGTAAAAATCATCCACTTTAAACATTACACTTTGTACGAATTCAAAACATGGGCAAACTATTTTAGGACACCCAATAAAATCGGACTGCAGCAGCTATGCAAATATTCTCCAAATCCATTCGTGCCCGGCTCCAATCGATGTCCCGCTAGTGAAGATAAATTTACATTACCATCATTGCCAGCGCTCCACCCGGAGACTTTATGCGGCCCAGGCATACCAAAGCGTGCAGCACACGAAAAAATGCACTTAGAACGATAAAAACATTATTAAAGTTAGTCTCGAGAGCATTAAACACTATATTAGCATTGCGTTTGTGGAGGGATAACGACTGCTTTATACGTTTATGGACGTCGACCGCGGCAGTGGCGGTGGAGCAAAATCTAGCGTTCGTTCGTTCCTGCCTTCGATAGTTTGCATACACTCTCCGATACTATGTAGGTACATCGTTGCAGCTCGGCTCGGCTTCTACAGCGGAAAACCACACCATATCCCACTCTGGGCCCCCAGATGATGGAGGTGGTGGTGGTGGTGGTTTAATGCGCATACATCAGACCGTCTGGGTGCAATCCCAAAGCAAGGCACACACCATGGTAGTGCTTCCGTAAAAATCCAGGCAGTTTTTTGGGCAGACAAATGGAAATGAGCATTTTTTTTCCTACATTCTCTTGAAATAGATGCTTGGAAGCGGGATATTTTTTAAATTGGTAGCATAATTTCCTGTCTGATGGGTCCCCTTAGAGCTCGGATTATTTGCAATGAAAGTCACCATGGGCAATGGGACAAATGGATAAAATGGACAGAGACAGAGGAAGAGGGACGAAGGATATCAGTGGAAAAATACAAACACAGCGATACAAACAGCGACACAGATTTGCATTGCTGGAAAATATGGAAAAAGGGTACGGTTTTGGTGAAAGTTGGAAATGACTTTCTGCTTTGAGAGCTAATGTGAAATGCGCTAGATAATCAGGAATGTTGGCTATCGCTTTAACATAAAATTACAATAAGTACCTACATTTCCGTTTGAAATGTTGTGTCCGAGGACGAATTCTCCAATCCATTTGACGAAATTTTCCACCAATTTCATTATCCACTTCCATCGCCTGCCATGGTGCATTTGAGGAGAAAATGAAATAATTCCTACGAAAAACAAACAAATTAAAAATTAACTCCCCGTCGGCACAACTCACGTGCGATGCATCCCAAACCAATCATTATTTTTCACCGTTCGTTTCGAATTAACACTGATCCATCTATCTCAATCAGAATCTCAATTAAGTTCCCGGTGAATCGGCCAACTTAATTGGAAAACTCATCACCGGAGTACGGATAAAGAGTGCAGTACTGATACATTTTTTTTTGCTGTCGCAGAACAGGAGAGGTCAACAACATCGGTTGGAAGCGTGCCAATGTGAGGGAAAATTGGAAACGCACACAAACTTTATTTATCAATTACTGTTCTTTTATTCGGATTTACCTTGCTCGAAAAGAGATATAAGCGAGAATGCTATCAATTTGGAAGATGAGTAGGGTGGTTCAGACTATCGTTTCAACTCCACCTCTATCAATCAATGAAAAGTCAGATCCTGATCATTGTTGCCAAAGGTGTGCCCTTATTGTTGGAAACTCGTACTGCACTAGCCCTTTGAAGTTTACGAATCTCGACGACTGCAGTAAACAGGCTATCGGAGGTCGGCAAAGTCAACAATTGGTTGGTCAGCATACATGAAGTAACCAGCAACCAGAGAGATGTAGCTTGGAACCCAGATCGATCGCAATCATTGAATGTGGCACTGCACAGTAACTGTAGTGGCAGTAAACAACGCAAACAAAGTGTGACGTTGGAATGATTTCAAAGCTGTATCGAATTCCTCTCACCAACTTGGTGGTGGATATATCGAAACCAAAGCTCGATTCAAAGTAAATTGGGACGCGTTCAAGTGATCATAACTAAATAATTAAACAACATACAAGGTTGATTAAACGTCAAACAAAAGGGTATTTATTCAGCTTTCAATTGACCAGCCAGTCAAGGTGGTGGATTCGTTCCTGCCCTCGACCTACTCCGCATGGGGATGCTTGGCAAAAGATTGTATGCTTGTTTCGAAATACTACCTCACAATGCACTCCGCTCAATTTCAAAAACTACTTCTATTCAATTTTCACAGCCTGCCGTGCGCTAACGGAACTATCAATACTTTCTCTTAACAACTTTGTTCAAGTAAAAAAAAAAGCGCTGTCTACTCCTAGAGCCTCATGGTGATGAGAAATTATTTCCTTCTCAAACAACATCATCATAGATCGTTACTCCGCGTATGGGAGAATACAAAAAAAAAATACTATATCAGTGCACTAAATTTTGTTTCAGGGAGCAATTCGGATGTTTACTGGCACAAAAAGACTTTTATCCTTCTCTTGAAAGGAGGTGGAAAAGTTGGAATCGTATTTCTTTGCCAATTTACGTATGGAAACACCTTTCTCCTCAGCTCTTTGTCCCTAGTGCCACTTTTATGATATATGCGCTGTGCTCTATCCACACACAGAGTAAGGAGTGTATCGAAAATAAGCTATCCATAAACTTTCTTTCAAATTATGTTGAAAACCAATATTTTATTCATACAAAAAATTGATCCTTTATTGTACGAGGTTAAACTTGAACATAATGAAGACCGGATGAAATTTAAGTTATTCCTTCACGAATTTTCGAACTTTAGATCGAATGCTCTTCATCAAGTTCCGGACAAGTGTTGCATCGCATTTTTTGGACGCTTAAGCCCAAATTTTTTTGAACTCCTGCTTGTTCCCAGCTGCCTTGCCAGTCTTCTTGAAGACCCTCTTCATGATTGCCCAGTAACGTTCGATGGGTCGAAGCTAAGGGCAATTTGGTGGTTTGATATTTTTCTCAACGAAATCTATACCCTTTTCCGCAAGCCAATTGAGAGTGGTTTTGGCATAGTGAGTCGACGCTTAATCCGGCCAGAACAGTGGAGGTGTACTATGCTTCTTATATAAAGGCAATAATCTCTTCTGGAGACACTCAGATCGATAGATTTCCGCATTTATAGTTCCGGTAGTGTAAAAATGGTTGACTTCAAACCACAGGAACATATTGCTTGCCATGCCAGTACCTTTCGACCGAATTTCTCCACTTGAATCGACCTGTCCGCATCGCTACATCCTCCCCCGACGGCAGTAAAGTGACCTGAAGGGTTTTTGAGTCCTCCTTTACATAGGTCTCATCGTCCATCAAAACGCATGCATCCGGACGCTGCAAAAGACGCGAATACAATTTCCGGGCTCTTGTTGCTGCTCGCTTCTTCTGTTCTGCACTTTGTTTCGAGATTTTCTGCTTCTTGTAGGTCTTCAGGTGGTTTCGCCTCTTGATACGCTGGATCATTCCGACACTCGTTCCAGGTTTTTTGGCCAAATCACGTATTGACATTGATTTGTTCTTCATGATTAGAGATACCACTTTCTGCTCCAGTTTCGGGTTGGAAGAACCGTGTTTTCTGCCTCTTCCTGGTAGCTCATCCAAAGAATAGTGTTCCCCAAACTTATTAATGATGGTTTTAACACTCGCATGATGAATTCCAAACCGCTTCGCCAATTTTTCGCATAGTAATACCCTCTCACTTAGCCATGTGTCCAGAACCTTAATTTTCACTTCCTTTTCAATACGCGACATTTTGAATACGCAGAATTTGAACCGCACAAACAAGTAAACAAAAGAAAGCTGACAGTCAAACGCACAGCATGCAGTGTTCAGAGCATAAAAACCATCACAAATACATGCGTACAACGCAAATGTATGTGGATAGCTTATATTCGATACACTCTTTATCCTTATAACGTTTGACTTTGAGAATTTTAGATCACGAAGGATCCTCTAGATGTTTGTGTACAATTTACTTTTATCAAGTTTCATGATCCGTAATTTGGAGATGTGTCGATTAATCGAGAAAAACTTTTCACCCATTTCTTTGTTAATGAAACATCAACAAATGCCTGTCAAACGTTTTCATTCAGGGACGCGGTGGTGTATTTAACCGTGCGTCCAGATTTACTTTGAATCTTGCTTTAGTTGCAATAAAGATCGATTCGATGAATATCTGGACGCAAGAAATCAGCTCTATTCTAGAAATATTTTGGAGAAGTCAAACAGTAAAGCAGTCAAAATAATGATTTTTATCGAGATTTTTAGTCTCAGGCTAGTTCATCTCCCGTCGTAGTCAGCTGAGCACCTTTTTGGTATTTTTTTGACTTGTCCTGAGGTGAGATTCGAACTCATGCCTTTTCATGCCGTCTTCTTAAGCTGATCAAATCATTATCTGGTACAACGTTAGGTGATCTTCCGAGTGTGCTCCTTATCATATTGTAATTGTTTAATGAAAAGTTGATCATTTCCTGCCACTTTCGCTTCAGATACTAAATGTGGAATCTCCAGAGTGAACCCAATTCCAAGATATGTCTAAATGACATGGAAATGAGCTATCGGTGTGTCTCAAAATCAAAGCTCTGGTTGTGCTGGGCTCTGCTTCTTAGAAAACTTACTTTTCTTCGTAGATAATTAGATACCTAACTTTAGAGCCCAAGAAGAAAATGTATATCGACGACGAGATTGACGACGATGGCAAGGTGGCAATTTTCTTATCTGTTTAAGTGTTTCTTTTTTCTCGTTTTGGGATGCAAGGATTTTGGGGTTAAGTCAATGGGCTCGTGTGCTCTAGCATCATTGCACGCACCCTATCGACGTCGTTGTTGTCATCTTGTGGTGAACGGAAATAAGTGTTTCTCATCCTGCAGTGCATAAAGGAAGTGATTTTGGCTAATGATTAATTCTTCCTAATGACACATTTAGTGTAATGACGCTTTCGGATTAATAGCATTCGTCCTGATGACCTAAAATATTTATATCAGTTTAAATTCAAGTACAACAAATCGGCACGATCAACCATTTATTACCTTCTAATCATTTCCATTCAATACCATAGATTCCAGGTCAAATTTATTTTCGTGCAGGTGCACTGTTGCCAGAAAACGACCGACGAACCGCATTGTTGCCAGAAAACACGATGTTTTGCTTACAACAAATATATAAAACATATAATAAACAACAAAAAACATTTTTTAAGTAAAAAAATACTTGCTTAGACAAGTCGTAACCTAAGAAGAGTGCGCTTAACTGAACGCTGACTTAATGTAAATTTCTACGCACAAAAAGACCTGTCATTCGTGATTCAATTAGTTTGAATTGACCATCAATGGCTGATTCTTAATAATTTTTATTAAATCTTCAAAGTTACAGCATTGGATGGTTACATTTCACCAGTTCGAACAAAATCTTGAATCTTCCTCATGATGGAGCCCATCAGCGCCCACGCAGTGAAAAACGGACACGGCATCAGCGCATATCTTCCATTTTGCCCGCACTTGCTGAATGTCCTTGACTGCCTGGCCACTTAGTCGAAGTCGCTGCTTGGAAATTGTTCAGTATTTTTCGATTGATTAAAATTCAGGCAATTCGGTGGAATCATCAGATTTAGGATGAAATCGATCTTGTTCGCAGCATACAACTCCAAAACCAACATGGAGTTTACACAACGCTTGAACCGACATTTTTTTCCGCTTTCAACCATGATTTCAACATTTGCTGTTATGTAGTGACAGCATTAGGATGCTTATGAAGTTCGTTATTCATTATAGCCCAATATTTTTTCAATTGGCCCCAACTATGGGAGAATTTGGGGATTACTATCCTCCGGCACGAAATTTTACCGTCTTCAGAACATCCTTCTTGTAATAGTGACAAGAGGCTAGGTCCGACCAAAAAGTTGTAGGAACGTTTTGTGTTTTGAGAAACGAAAGCAGTCGTTTTTTTCAGGTATTCATTCATGTATACTAGGCTATTTACAGTTGAAGTTGTCGGGAAAGGCTTGCTCCGTTTACCACATGAACAAATCCCTGCCAAATCATGAATTTCTTGGGGAACTTTCACACTTGCTGTTTCCTGAGAGACTCTGAACATCGAACTTGTCTTTTGCAGTCATATACTGGTTGCCGGGAATTTGTTTAAAGTCCGCTTTTGTATGTGTTTCATCGTCCATGATGCAGCAGTGTGGTTTCGTCAACATTTGTGTGTACAGCTTACGCGCACTTGTTTTAGCTGTCCTATTCTGTTTTTCATTGCGGTTTGGAGCTTTCTGAAGTTTGGATGAACGGAGCTCGGATAGTTTTTTGGTTTTCTGCACGAAACTTTTTGTCAAATGTAGGTTTTTGCGACATCCCGAACGGAACAGTTGGGTTTGCGTTTAAAGGCCGCAACCACTCGCTTTGGATCCTTCACACAGTACGAAACACTCCATTCACCTTCTTCCGATCGACAGTTAAACGTTCCTCGAAACGTTTTATGACACAAGACACTGTAGACTGGTGAATTTTCAACATCTTTCCGATGGCTCGATGCGAAAGAAGTGCGTGTGCAAAATGTTATCGCGCACTTGCTGTTCCTTCGACTCCATTTTCGAAACTACGGCATATTTCACAATGAAACTCACGCAGTGTAAACAATACACGCTGAGGCCATTTCTACCCAAAATTTCGTTAAAATCAACCCAAAGGGTGAAATGTTACAGCTTGTTGTGAAGTGATGCAATTTAACTGTGGTCACTCTTCACAACATCAAACACTATTTGTTAGAGAAGACTCGGGCTGCAGAAGGACAGGTCTCAACGCAGATGATCTCTGCCCACTAGTGTAGGTGGGTGAGCCGTCGTTTAGAAGAGTAAGGTCCATTTTTGGGTGGCTTCAAATTGAGATTCCTCGACGGTTGTTGAAGTGACAGCCCCATGCTACTGGGAGGCACGCGACGACCCGCTGGGAAGTGATCATCACCCAATCCTAATACACAACAACAATGAAACCGCAGGTACCTCACGCAGACCGCGTTGGCTTTATGACCAAGCAGACTGGAATAACTTCCAGGCTGCAGTCGGCGACATGTGCACAGAAAACCCTGCCTCGATCGAAGATTTCTTCACAGGTATCAGCGATGCCGCTGCTGCAAGCATCCCGAAGACCAGCCCAAAACCCGGCAAGAGAGCGCTTCATTGGTGGTCCGCTGAAACTAAAGTGGCCGTCAAAGCCAGGAGAAAAGCCCTCCGAGCCTCAAAACGGCTGCCAGCGGGACACCCTGAAAAGGAAGAAGTCACCCGTATTTACCGGGAGAAGCGAAATGAATGCCGAAACATCATTCGATCAGCCAAATCTGCTACCTGGACAGAATTCCTCAACGGGATCAATCCTAGCCAGACCGCCGCTGAGCTCTGGGGCAGGGTAAATGCACTCAGCGGGAAGCGAGGGCACCACGGAATTGCCCTAAAGATCAACGGACTTACGACCACTGACCCAACGACTGTTACTGACTCCTTAGCGAAATACTTCTACGGGCTATCCGCGCTAGAGCGATACCCGGACCAATTTCGCCGGAAGATCAGCCTGCCAGGTAACTCCATCATGGACGTCAACATTCCGAACGACAACCCACCGCTTGAAATAAACCAGCCATTCCAAATGAGTGAATTGATTTTCGCTCTCTCCGAGCCAAGGGAAAATCAGCAGGCCCCGATGACATCGGCTACCCCCTGCTGCGGAACCTACCACCCGCCGGTAAGGTTACACTACTGCACCTGTTGAATAAGGAATGGTGTGAGAACACCCTTCCGTCTTCCTGGTCTCACAGTCTCGTTGTCCCTGTCAAAAAGGCCGGCAAATCCGGACACTCGCCAGAAGACTATAGACCTATCTCCCTTACGTGCTGTGGGTCTAAAATTATCGAGAGGATGGTCAACCGTCGGTTGTGCGATTTCCTATACACGAACGGGCTGATTGACAACCGGCAACACGCGTTTCGACCAGGATTTGGCACGAACACTCACCTTGGCACTCTGGGACAAGCGCTGAGTGATGCAATGAAAGACGGGAAACATATCGAGCTCGCTACACTCGACCTTGCCAAGGCCTACAACCGGGCGTGGATGCCCGAAGTCCTGGACCAGCTCATCGCCTGGGGACTGAGCGGCCACATCATGCATTTCATACAAAACTTCCTCCGCCGTCGGACTTTCCAAGTCAGCATTGGCAACAATCGATCTGGCATTTTCAGGGAAGAAACCGGTGTACCGCAGGGATCGGTGATTGCCGTTACCCTTTTCCTAATCAGGATGAACGGAGTCTTTTCAGGTCTGCCTGCAGACATCCGCATTTTTGTGTATGCGGACGACATCGTTCTTATGGTTGTCAAGAGCACACTGCTGGCCTTGCGGAAGAAGCTAATCCAGTCGGTACGGCATGTAGAAAACTGGGCTCTTGGAATCGGTTTTGAACTATCTGCCGAGAAAAGCGCTTACATACACATCTGCAGCAGCAACCATCGATGTCTCCCTACACCGGTCCCTCTTGGAGGAAGACCCATCAATCGAAGCTCCACCGTCAAGGTCCTCGGGATCCGGATCGACCGCTCTCTAACATTCCGCCCTCACTTCGACGAGGTGAAATACAACTGCCGTACCCGAATCAGCCTCCTTCGAACCATTGCGGGACGTCACCCGGACTGCAACCGTGCAACGAGACTGCGTGTAGCCTCTGCCATCATCAACACCCGCATCACGTACGGAATCGAAATTACGAGCCTTGCCAGACAGCTGCTAGAGGACAAACTAGCCCCGGTCTACCACACCGCCATCAGAGTTACCTCTGGACTCCTTCCGTCCACTCCTGGGATTACCGCCTGCGTCGAGGCCGGAGCACTCCCGTTCAAGTATTTCATTGCATCTTCGTTGTGCAGACGTACTGCAGGTTTTCTCGAGAAGACAGCTGGCTCTAGCAGAGGAGTCTTCCTCCTCGAGGAGGCCAACCAACTCCTTAACAGCCTTGTCAACCAGGAGCTCCCTCAGGTGGCCAGGATCCACTGGAGTGGAGCCAGAGGTTGGAACCTTCCCACCGTCAAGATTGATAACACGATAAAAAGGGCCCTTAGAGCGGGATCCAACCCACAGATGGCCCTGCAGACTGTAAGAGCTCACCTCGCTGACCAATACAGTGGACACTGCATCCGCTACACGGACGGCTCGGTCAGGCAAGGCAGAGTGGGGATAGGAATCGCTGACTGCAGTTTTAGTCAATTCCACAAACTTCCAGCACAGTGCTCCATTTTTTCCGCAGAAGCCCTAGCTGTACGGATCGCGACGACGATACCAACTGATCGGCCTCTCCTCATTCTCACGGACTCAGCAAGCGTTGTTGCAGCTCTCGGATCAGAAACTCCATCCCACCCATGGATCCAGGCAACAATGCGACAAGCTCCCCCTGGGACAACGGTCTCTTGGATTCCGGGACACTGTGGCATCCCAGGAAATATCGAAGCAGATCAGCTAGCCTCCATGGGCAGGACGGGTAGACTTATCACCCCCAGGGTCCCCGGTGTTGATACCAAAAAATGGATCAAGTGTACACTTCGCAATGCATGGTCAAGCGAATGGGCCCAGTCACGCACTCCTTTTATTAGGAAAGTCAAGGGGGTTACCCACCATTGGGAGGACCCCCACGATCATCGGAACCAGCGTATCATTTCGCGACTACGTTCCGGGCACACCAAAGCCTCTCACAACCTCTCCGGTAACGGGCCGTTCCACATTAACTGCCCAATATGCAGCGTCCAGCACACAGTAGAGCATTTCATTTGTAACTGTCCCCAGTATGAGAGCCCACGTCAGTTTTGGGGCATTCCTGGCAGTATAAGAGACGCTCTCTCTGAGGATGCCACGAGGAGGCGGCATTGATATGCTTCCTCAAAGATGCAGATTTATACAACCGGATATAGTTCAAGGAAATTACCAAATACTACCAACCAATTTACCGGCCTTTGCTACCCACACTGGACCCTTCTTATTATGATGACGATACTAATACGATACCAGACCCACGCACGAAATGGACCCTCCGCAACCACAAACACCAACCTGATGACGACCTATGCACGAAAAGGACAAACCTAAAACAAATTCTTAATACTCTGTAAAAATATTTAGTTAAAAAAAAAAAAAAAACTCCGATACGAATCACTCCGTAGGGGAGTCCCTTCAGGACCCCAAAGGCACAGAGGGGCCCCTCCCGATCCCCCCTGTTACTTATACCTCATGTGGAGCCGAACCAGCTGTGGCTGAAAGGCTCTTTAATAAAGATAAATCAATCAATCAATCTATTTGTTAGAAGCAGACAATTTCCCATCTACATGAGAGACTCTAGAGTGAACAGTAATTTATTGCTAGAACGATGAGAAATGAGGAGAAAGTGTTGATAGTTCCGTTAAAGTACGGCAGGAACAGATGGAAACGAACACGGCATCGTCGCATTTCTTCCAATTTGCCCGCATTTGCTGGATGGCCTTGAGTGGTCAAACGCT
>JASCZW010010976.1:0-33980 GCA_034211315.2 Aedes japonicus | reverse complement strand
AGCAGTCGTCTGAAGATGACCGGTTTTCATACAATTAAAAAAACAAATCTTAACTCGTACCAGGGAGCATCTGTGAACACCTATTCCGGGTTTTCCTTTATACTTCCCGATAAGGCACATGTTCTCTTCTCAAACTCGATGAAAGATTAGATATAAACCTCTCAAGTCCATCGACTTCCATCTCTCACTAAACGTCGGGTAGAAAAGTGGTTATATCCAGGACGATTCCATTTGGAGATATCGACGAACTTCAAATAAAAGTCACGCAATGTTTTAAGCTCCTAACATCATAAACGATTTGCTTAGAACAATTTGGGAAATTTCTGGATGAGGCAAAGGCTTGTTCGAGACAAAATCTGGACACCCCTAAATACGTATATCTTTGGAAATACTTCATCAACGCGTGAAATATTTCGCAGACTGATGAACGTATATCTGTTCATTATGTAAAATCATATACAAGCTTTTAGATCGAAGATGGCGTCGAAAAATGAGCAAGTGCGAAAAGGAATTGTGTGCGGTCGCAATGAAAATCCGGATCAGTCAGTATGAAAACATGCCAAAAAGCTTGGTTTTCCTGCAAATACTGTCCATAACGTTCTTAAATCTTTCGATACACGTTTGACAACAGCCAAGAAGGTTGGGAGCGGAACAAAAGCGGATCTCAAGGAACCATCAGAAGGACGCGAGGGTGAAGCAAATATTGCAGAAAAGACCAGATCTTTCGGTACGTGCTGTGGGTAGAAAAATGAAAATGTCTCTCGTGCCAAGCACCGGCAAGGTATGAAGTCGTTCAAGGTGAAAACTTTACCGAACCGTAATGATAAACAGAATGTGACGGCTAAAACCCGGGCTCGTAAATTGTATCGCGAGTATTTAACGAAGTTTTCCTGCGTGATAATCGATGATGAAACTTATGTGCTTATGGAAGACTTCAAGCAGCTTCTTGGAATGTCTTATTATACTGCCATGCAACGGAGCGCCGCAGAGGAGCATTTCAGGACGAAGAAAAAGGTCAAGTTTCCCAAAAAATATTTGTTTTGGCAGGCAATATGCAGATGTGGTTGACCAAGCCAAAGCTTCATAACTACCGAAACGGTAAACAAGGAAACATACCGTGAACAATGCCTAAAGAAGCGATTGTTACCATTGCTTCTCAGCCATGACGCTCCCTCGCTATTCTGGCCTGATTTGGCATCCTGTCACTACGCCAAAGATGTTTTGGAATAGTGTCAGCCGAATGGAGTCCATGTTGTACCGAAAGGGGCAAACCCACCTAACTGCCCGGAGTTGCGACCTATCGAGCGGTATTAGGCTCTCATGAAGAGAAAACTCTCTCAATATAAACAACTTGCTACAACTATAGAAAAATGGAAAACCAATGGACGAAAGCAGATAAATCGGTTGCAGAGAAGTCTGCATAGACCCTAATAACTGGATAAACTCAAAAATTTGTAACTGTAATTATACTATTATTGTTATATTTATATTCTCCGTACGTGGGGTAACGATTATGATGTAGAAGGAGATGTTCGCTCATCACCATGAGGCCACAAGAGTGGACAGTATGTTTGCTTGAAATGAGAGATACGAAGAGAAAGTGTTGATAGTTCCTTCAGTGTACGGCATGTTGTGAAAATTGAATAGAAATATTGAAAATTGAGCGAAGGGCTTGGATATAGCAGTACTCGAACCAAGCTCGCATTCCTTTGCCTTACATCCCACTGCGGGGTAGGTCAAGGCTCGGACGAATCTGCCATTAAAATCGCAGCAGAATGTGCGTGCCATTGAGTTTGTAAATAGAAATCGACGATTTGATAAATGACTGCTTTGACGAGGTATGGCAGATGGTTTTAGACGAGAATAATGCAGCGCGGACGATGACGGTACATCAAAAAACCTAAAACAAAAGTGAAGATAGTAAACACATCTTTTACGGTATTTCAAGCGCCGCCTTGAGGAGTTGGAGTGCGAAAAAATTCAACCGGTGTATCGTTCTCAAGAAACGCTAAAGCTCTAACTACTCCAGTAACTGCCAGATTGCATAAAATCCTTTCTAAAGATCATTCAAATGGGCTGGGCACTCTTAAAAACGATGATGGTTCTGAGGACTGAGGACTGAAGAGAGCGTTAGTTATTGAAGCCTGCCACTTTTGGTGTGACGCTAGTGATGATTTCAACACTTTAAGCTCGGTTGTCAATGGATCATATATCCTTACAATATTTCGTCTACCAGCTACTAGTATCAGTAATGTAGATACAACATTATAAAACCTGTCTGATAAACAATGAAAAAATATTATCATTGTGATAATCACTGCACTAAGTACAACGCGGCAGATTTTACTCTCGAATGAAATTAACGCGACAACTTTTGCCGCGAATATTGTGTTTGCTGCATATAACCTTCAAGAAAACCGAGCTGTCAAAGTAGCACCACACGCAGCACCAAGTTTTCGGCTTCCACGATTATTGCTCGTGGATGACAGCCTGTTTCAGGCCGAGAAACAGGACAAGGACTACTTTTTCACATCGACAACATCTCAGCAAGCTCAGCTGTCAAAATAATGTCAACATTGTAAGTTATGTCGGTTGTTGCTCGTTTTCGTTGTGCACATCATACAAAGCAGAAAAATCGCTTTCTGTGGTGTTTCACGTCAAAACAAACAACCAAAACAAAATATTAGACTTCTATTTGACAGCTGACAGCGGGCCCAAATCAATTGGGGCCCAGGACATCCTGTCTACTGTCAATCACTGCTATTGATATAGGCTTGTCAATGGCCTGCCGAGAGAAGAAAGGTCGTCCGATATCAGCTCGGATTCCAAGGGTTATCGCTGCCATCAAAAAGAAGATTCGGGTGAATCCAGTCCACGGTGAAGAAACACGGGATCAGCGACCTTACGGCACGGAAGATTGCGGGGCAAAGTCGCGCGTAAACTCACATGACTACTACAGATGTTGCTGCACCCTGTGGAAAAAGTGCAAAATTCAAGGATTCCATATCGGCCTGTCACTTTTTAGAATGATCACAAAAGCTACGTCGGATTTTGTTTATTCGGTTTGTCTTTGTTATTAGTATTATTATGATGGTAAGAGACATCAGTTTTGTTTGATTTCTTTTTTTTGTTTTTGTTTTTTAGTTTTGTAATGATCACAAACCGACCGACGGCTATGTTTGTGGTGGTATGCGAGCTGTCAGCCATCTCTATGAGTCGAGCTTTGTAAGAAAATCTTGAACATTCTCTAGCGAAAAAATCCGGTAATCCTGTTCACCGACGAGAGCATGATTACCATCGATTCCAGAACTGAGCGATCGAATTCCAGAACCGATCGCTATATTAGTTTTATCCCGGTAAAAGACGTGGCTGACGAACATGACAACGTGTATCGGGCCAAGCATCCTGCTAGCAATATGATATGTGTATTGGTAGCTGCCGATGGCAAAACATTGAATCCGAAGTTCATTCAAGAAGGCGACAAAATAAACCCGGAGGTCTACATCGAAATTTTAAGTAAAAATGTTCTTCCGTGGATCAAAGAGCATTACGGCCCGAAGCCAAATGTTGTATTTCAACAAGAGCCGAGTCCGAGCCGAGCCACAGCTGGAACCGCGCTTAACAGTGGTTGCAGGAACATCTGCCGTTCTGGGCGAAGGATATGTGGCCGCCATCCAGCTTAATCCGCTGGATTTCTCAGTATGAAGGCCAAGGGCTGTTCTAAACACCATTCGAATACAGCAACCCTCAGACAAACCTTGACCCGTACATGTATGGATTCAGGCTACATTATTACGACCTTCTGTGAGTTTCGGAAGCGTGTAGAGGCCGTAATTGCAGCAAGTAGGAACTCGATCGATGATTTACATGGGGCTACCCCATATGGCATAAGGCCGTTTGGCCTAAAGGTTGTTTGGCATAATGACCATTTGGCATAAAACAATTAAACAAATAAAAATGTTACGGCCATTTGGCATAAACACCATACATCAATATCGGAAAATGAAAGCTGCTTAAGGTTCAGTGTGCAGAATCATAATTTGGCATAACTTAGACATTCAAAATTCAATTGGTATAAAGGTCTTTTGGCATTGGCACCGAAAAGTTTGAGAAAAATTATTTAGATTGAAAATCTGTAAATTAATGTTTCAACAGAAACATTTGACATAATGACAGTTTGCCATAAATAAGGGAAAATTAGATCAATTTCTGAGCAATTGATCAATTTCATTCAGAATTATGGTTTTGGCACATATGTAAATGTAAATGTTTATTATTAAATAAGAACAAATGTTAATTAATAAATAAGATAACAATAACAATACTTCCCATAATGGCCTATTTGTGACAATTACGATTCAGTCGGTTCGAATGAATTATACCAAACATAACTAAGCAATACATACTTTTAGTTAATCCAAAAATTCCCTGTTCAATTCAGAAGAGAAAACATTTGATTTTTAAATTTCAATTTTAACCATGAAACCTATGGATGCCAAATTTTGGGGAAGGAATATTAAAATAGATGAAAACTTATGCCAATGATGTTATGCCAATCACCTAATGCCAAATGGTCGTTATGCCAAATTACCACTTGAATTCTATATTATTTCAAGAGTGTTATGTCGAATAGTCAGTATGCAAAACGGCATTATGCCAAATGACCACTTAGCTCAAGTTATTGTTATGCCAACATACTTTATGCTAAATGACTTTATGTCAAACGGCTTTATGCCAAACGATCTTATGCCATAAAGGCTTCCCCCGATTAACATACACTGAACCAAGAAACAACATTAATACTATTAAAAACATCGATCATATACCCATTCATTTTATGTGTATCCATTGAATGTCATGTGAAAAACACATAAACAGTATTATGATACCCAATAATATTCATCTGACAAAACAATACATTGTATGAGAACTAAGGTTAAGTGTGTTGTAGATGAATCTTATGTGATTTTCACATATGAAAAAAATGTGGTTTCCCTAGCAGTATTTTCACGATGGCGAATTGGAGTATTCCACTGCTGGAAGATTTAGGCTTCTAGAAGAAATCACTGGAAATTTTACAGCACATTTTTCGTAAAACCTAAAGCCATGAGAAAACCTAATCTCTTTATTATATTTGAGTGTGGAATTCAGTTATACGAACTGATAACGCATTCGGTCGACGATTTTCCATCCAGTTTGTATTTACGAGTACATCGATGCCTGGAGGAAACGGAATGTATGTATTCTAGTGCATAACAGGTGAACGTGAATAATTTATCTACAATTTCGTTAATTTATGTTTCACAAAAGCCGAATATTCTTCGAGCGCTAGCTCCCAACTTATGCGTTAAGGAGCAATCAACTTCTATCGAGAACTCAGGAGTCATCGACTTGAACGACAGGAGGCGCTCAGACATCCTGGAGATATCTGGGGTTAATGAGGACCACGTCTTGAAACCGGCGATGCAGTCTGCGATCAAATCTTTTGTTTAATTGTTTGATTATTTAACTAAAATGACATGTCAATATTTAAAAATCTCAAAATAAATTCATTTCAAAACTATTAATATATCACATTAAATTTATTAAAGATGTCAAACATTCTTATTGAAATTTCACATGAATTACATAAACCAATACTAATAATTCTCATTGGGATTTCACATAAAAGGTATGTGACTGTTCCAATGAATATAATTTGAACTATCTCTCGGCTGTTTAAGTGTTTTTCACATAGAAGTTATGTGAAAAGCTACATGGAAAATAACTATATGTGTTTTCAGATAAATTTTACATGCTTTATCGGTTCAGTGTAGTTTAATACTCTCCTTTTTGAATAAAAAAAAATCAAACCGGATATATTTGAATTTTTTTCAAAATTTTGACATTGCTCAATGGTACAAATATTATTGCTGATTGCAGTTAAAAATGAACTCCGACAAAAACGGAAAAAAATGTGATAAAAGTGCACGTTTACGTCAAATCGTTTCCTGTCTTCAGTGAACTTATACCTTTCAGCATAAAGGATAAGTGCACCGAAGACAACAAAACGATTTGACGTAAACGTGCACTTTTATCACACTTTAAACTGCGCAAAAAGCACTTCTAGAGTCCAATCACAACTGCAACCAGCAATATCATGTATGCGATACAATTTGCTTCCTCAGATCATTTTTCGCCGTCTATCGCCGCAGGCAAGTAGATTTTTGGGAAGTTATCAAGCTGGTTTTCTGGACGGGCGATCGACAACAGACCCAATCTTCAAGTTTGCGCCAGATCCCTCAAAAGTGTCGCTATCAAGATTTTACGAATCACCTGTTCATTGATATCAAGGTCGCATACGATACTACTGATCGTGAAAAGCTACGAAAGATTATGGCCGAGAACGGTTTTCCCGGGAAACTAACTTGACTGATCAAAGAAACGCTGGAGGTGTAGAATGCTCGAGAAACTGTAGACAAGCAGCGACGAAACATTGTGGTGCAGGTGTGGTCCTGACGAGACATTGGACCAGCAAAAAAAAGAAGACGAAGAAAGGAGATCCATTATTCCAGTTAATATAGTGATCAATTTGCTTAAAACTTATTCAACTCAACCCTTTTTATCCCTTTCCCTTGAAGAAATTGTCATTTCGATGCAGAGCAAGTGAAGCTAGATTTTAAAAGTGTGAGCCTGGTGACAACTTGGAGACAAGAAACGCTCAACCGAGTTTCGTGGTGAAACAGTGTAACGCAGGTGCGGTCCTAATGGGACGTTGGATCAGCATCAGTATGGAAATAAATAAGTAAGTAAGTTCTACTAGACGTTGTGTAAAGGCTTGCCACACAAAACATATCCACTCTGTAAAGTTAACGCAATTGGCACTTCCAAATAATTCAAATGGATAAAAAAAACACCTAAATTTATTCACCCATGGTGATATTACACCCTTCTTACGAAATTGAAAGTATGATTTGATTAACAGTCACTGACAACATCACGGAGAGTTCCGATAACTTGTCTATGTTTGGGTTTGACCACCTATAAACTCGTTAATGGAATATCATATCGTTCAATGTTCCGATTCATAGGTTTTGGTCCAAATACGGTAGGTTTCCCTGTAGTACTCGGAAAATGTCCCGCTGTACCCAATGCGGTCTTTAGCAATCGATATTACACGGATTGTACTTCTTTTCAAATTCATTTATCAATTCAAATTCAATAATTGGGCACTTCCCTTGTATAAGGAAAGCTGATTGAAGATGCCATATCTTGATTTTTATTAAAAAATACTATACACATTCCAATTTACTAACCCTGTACTTACTGCTGTTTCTCGTATTGATTGTCCCATTTTGGTTCAACCACTTCCCCATATAGTGGTGCGCTTTTCCAAGAATACACTGCTGAACTTCAGGTTCATCCACCAACGGAGGGTTCACTGTGGTACTATCTTCTTTGATAATGATAGGCCCCAAGCCACGCGCTGGCGATGAAAATGGATCTGCTACACGCCGATTATGGCGATTTGACATGATCTCTTCCGATGGGCCTTCACTGATATCGTGCTTGGACTTCGCAGGCGACAGTCCCACGACAGCACCCAATCTCCACCTCGCGTGAACAATATGCTCATAGTCAACGGCATCGTCAACTGTCGCTGAATGATACTGATCCCTCAAAACTTGTATCTTTTCTCCGTTTGACCTAGGAAAGCCGTGAACTGTATCGTTTTGCTGTATGAGACAGAATACTAAAACTAACACTACAGCTAGCTGTACTGAGCCACGATAGGGCAACGTTATTTTCGTTTTCGGTAGCTGTTCGGCATGACCAGGCATCGCTAATCTTGGTGATAGACTTTTATAACTTTACCGACAGTTCCGGTGCAGATTACGGTTTTTATCGACAGTATTGTTACGTGCTCACTTGATATTGAACGTATACACCCACCAGTTCTCGCAGGAAGCCATGTGAAGTCTTGTGCATTGCGGTTTATCGCGCAGGTTCTTTGCTATCGTACGCCACGGCTCGGAATAACGGCTGATTTACACTAATCGCATCTCTCCATTGGTTCGAATGGCAAAAACAATGCTCGTGCTCACTTCCTTCTTATCAATTAATCGATATCAATGCAATCACTTATCTTTACACACTCTTCTGACAGACTTCTGTTTTTATAATGACGTTTGTACGACTGTATTGTAGTCTATTTTATGCATTCGTATTTATTTGCTTATGCAAACACTAATCGTTACGTTTTCACTTATCCACTGCACACGAAAGCTCTTGAAACATTTATTGCCCCTGTTTGACGTACTTCAGACATCTCTTGAACAAAACAATCACACAAACATCTTGTTAAACACCCCAAAACATTTCCAAAGAAAATTCAAATTCGATTTCTTGTCACACCCATCGGACCAAGATAAAATGCACTCGTCCACATTTTGAACTTCCTCTTTTTCGGGAGCAATTTTAAGCTTCAAGTCCGTTAATCCGTCTTCGAAAAAAAGAATCACGTCCGTTCGGTGGAAAATACTGGCAAACAATGAGCTTGTCACCCGAAATAGGTTTCCTCCCGCGCGGGGCAACGAAGCGCTTATCGTCTATCCGACTGCCTAGACTTACACCGTAGCAATTTCGATCAGGACGTTCGGCTAATCTTTTCTGGCTATTGACTGGCTGGGAGTCGAAAGGTATGCTTGATAGAAAATGAATTGTCGAGTGCCATTGACATCTGATATGGTTCAATTGACGGTTGCTCCTACATGGAACGCGCATTCCAACGATAGATGATTCGAAAATTGAAAGGGACATTCCTATAGGGTTATAATAATTGATAATAATTACACTTATCAATAAGAAATATTTAGGTTTAATCCGCCATTTCGTTTGGAAACAACGGAAGTCAAGACTTCAAAATAAGCAAGTTATTTGAAAACCAATAATTCGGACCGAAGGTAGTAGGCGACGTTCATGGAGAGCGATGTCTCGTTTTGTCCTACCGCAGTTTTGCAAATCCCTGTGGGATTCCATCACACTACTTCCGACGCTGTGTACAACGTATAGATCTGACCGAGTGTCTGGCAAAAAAGTAGATGGTCGGTCAACTGTCCAGTTTTTCTCTGTAACGAGAATATCACTTAGAATACAAGAACATTGCGTCACACGAGCCACCTAAGCAGAACTGCTTTAATCGCGGTACTACTAATAAGGCCTGTACTCGAAAAAAATGCATCAGACAGAAGTTTTCGCCAAAAAATTATTTCAAGTCTGATTTTCTTGAAACTTTCAGGGAATGAACTTATACATATGGATTATGTTTCGGCATAATTACATTATTCAATTTCCTTGCCATCGCTGAAAGCCCGCACCTTTCCCTTAAAACCCCTCAATACATGTTGTGCAATGGTGGAGCTGACCTGTTTGGTCACTGTCATCCATTATTTCTTCAACTCCAGCTCGTTCTTAAACACCTTCAACGATTTTCGAACTTCAACCTTCATTATGGCCTTAAATCTTTCCACCGGACGAATCTCTGGTAAATTTGGGGGGTTGGCGGTTTTTTTTTTTTTTCAAGAGTACAGGTTGCAGCATCAGAGCTCACTTGTCAAGGCCTGTATCTGCTCCGATTGATCCATCACTCAGACGCTTTCAGACGAAGGTAACCAATGTCGGTCAGATAGGCACTGTTGACGTTTGAGTAACGGGATCAATCAGCAAAGTATTTAGTATCAAGAGGTTGACTCACCTGTTTATGTTTGTTCTTACCTACCCTCCTTCGAATGGGGTTAATAACATGTCGTTTAGATGATGTTGATTCTCTGTTTGTTGGTGTCGTTGTCATCAGTTGACTGGAATTGCTGAGTTTTTGTTCATTTCGAGTTGTTTGTCTTCTTGTTCTTGGTGGTCCTGAGTTCCAATGATACACCCAAGTGAGGCATCTCTTCAGTTGTAACTGTTAAGGATTCCCTGAAGTCTTCCATGTGATTTCTTATATGCTCCACTTCACTTCTCCGTAGCTCTAGATCTTCGCTTGGTGTTCTTGGGTTCCTTGCTTTGTGTTATAGGTACTGCTGAAGCACCAACGCAGAAAACAAGCAGTGTCCATCACCGATGATTTTCTTGACAAGTATGCTTCCATTATCGTATTTCATATGCTCCATTTTCACTTGATGTCTCCGCTCGTAAATAACCGGAAAGGAGATAGAAAAGGAAAAAGATAAATATATGGTAATATTATCACAACGCTCTATCTTAAGATCTGATTTGTTTGTAAACTACTGCAAAAAATGCAAAGATATAGAGGTGAACGAAAATTGAAATTTTTTAAAAAGCTATACCATAATTACCATAATTAATTTAATTACCTTTAAAATCTGATAGAACAAAAGTGCACATGTGACTAAGAGTGAATGTATAATTGATATGCAGAAAAACATGTATATATATATATTGAAAAAAAAAAAGAAGTGATAGATTGAAGATAGGAAAGCATAAGTTGGAACCTTAGTGGACCCTCCCGGTTACTTCAATAGAAATGGTGTTAGTTATTACAACTCAATCTGAGGCGTGCCTTAATGATAGATTTAGATTCAAGACCCGGGAAACTGAATAAGAAAAAAAAATGATAATAAAATAAAAGTTAAGAGTGGAGGTGCTTATTATATTAACGCTAAGTAAACCTTTTAAGTAAGAACGATAGCGTCAATATATCAAGCATTCCATTATTCAAAGCTAACATGTTAAACATAAGAGGAAGTGCTATCAACTATATGCAAGTGACTGGGTTAAAACTGGGTACACACTTAGAAAAAATCGTGTAAATTTATGACTAAAAGAATGCACATATATGGAGCGGCCTTAATGATTTAATCTGTTGCATCAACAATTACATCAACCAAATTAAATTTTGACCCTATTTCGACACATATCAAGTTGATGTAATATTTCAAGACGATGTAAATGTTAGTTAAAAATTATACTTGAAACGAATTTCCAACGAAAAGAAATGATAGAGAAATGAATTTCCAAAATCGTGATAACAATATTACATCTGAGTAATTGATTTAGGTTTGGCAACCAACAGCGGCTTACTAGTGTGCAACAAATAACCGTTTTAAAAATGTGCACTTCGGTTTACTGCCGAAGGAAGCAAATGAAATTCCACACGTCGATGATTGTCTAGAGTCGAAATACAACTGAACGCAGATGATGCGTAGAAGAGAGGAGTGACTCTTTCAGTTTACATGGATGAACTTGAAATTTTAAGGGACAATGGCGACCAACCAATATAATTTCTGAAGGTCGTGTAATATTATGTTATTATGATGTACTTGTATTATTATTAATGACGGATATTTGAAATACCCTTTGATGACGATAATCGCCTTGCCGTGTTCGAAGGTCTTTCTTCGCTAGTTTCAACTAGCCCCGAAAAGGTGTCACTCGCGGAGAATAGCCCAATGACCCACAAAATGATCAAAGTCCCTTTTTACGGGAGGACTTTGCCGATTTTCCAATCGAGATCAAACGCGCACAAGTCTGGGAATGCCAACGTAAAATCCACTTGTTATCGAATGACCAGAAAGAAAGCACTAAAACGAAATGTGTTTAAGATTCGATGTGTATTTCGATACTGACTATTTACAAAATTTTGAACTGTTCTTTATCTGCCTATTCTAGAGCAACCATCGGCTACCATCGTAATCGGGATCAGATTCTCTCTCGCTCTCTACTCTCAGACAAGGACAATTCGTGTCATGTCGAACTGTTAACTGTTAGACTAATTCAGGTTTCTTAAACTAAATATGGATATCTTCAACATTCCGACCACCTTGAAACAGCCATGTTTCAAAAAATTAGTATTTACAAAACTTATGCTACTAGTGAAAAATTAATTTTTAGGTTTTCTTCAAAGGGAGTTAATGTTTACTGTAACGCTCTCGGTGACGGAAGTAGAGCGATTCGTGCAACGGCTCGCACGACTTCATTAGCAGTCGCTGTCTTCAGCGCTACTACACGGACGACACCATCTTTTCCCGGAAAGAGCTTAACAACCTTCCCCAGAGGCCAAGTTGCTGGTGGAACGTTGTCTTCCTTGATGATCACGATCGAACCTACTTCGATTGTGACTGGCGGATTGCAACCTTTAGTTGCACGAGCTTTGCAGCTGTTGTAGGTACTCTGGGTACCAGCGAGACCAGATTTGCTGCAGATGTTTTTGTGTTAAGTCCCAATGATTTAAACGGTTATCGGCGGTCTGCATCCAATTGCGTTCTGGAATCGCTTGAAGATTGCTGCCGACGAGAAAATGCCCTGGTGTTAAGACGTCTAGATCCGTCGGGTCTTCTGGAATTGGCGTTAGAGGTCGAGAATTTAGACTCATCTCGACTTGTGCTAACAAGGTTAGCAGATCCTCGTAGGCAAGGTTGACGTTACCGATGATCTTTAAGAGATGATTTTTCGCCGATTTGACGGCGGCCTCCCAAAGCCCTCCGAAGTGGGGTGCTCGAGGTGGAATAAACTTCCAGGTTATTTCATTCCTAGAACACCAATTGAAAATTTGCTCTCTATCAGTAGAATCAGTCTTCAGCATACGGTAAACTCTGTTGAGATCATGTGAAGCCCCTTTGAAGGTAGTGGCGTTGTCAGAGTGGAGCTCGACTACCTTTCCTCGTCTGGCGATGAGACGACGGAGTGCAGCTAGAAATGCAGGGGTTGACAAATCGCTCACTAGCTCGATGTGTACCGCTCTGGTTGCAAAACAAACGAAGATGGCCACATAAACCTTGGTAGGACCACGGTTTCGCACTGCTGACTTCACGTAGAACGGTCCACAGTAGTCAACACCGCACACAGAAAATGGACGCGTCGGTGAAACTCGCGAAGCCGGCAGATCCGCTGTGCTCTGCTGAACTAGAGTGGGCTTGGATCGGAAGCAAGTGTGGCATTGGTGGAAGACGGACTTTACCAGGTTTCTGCCGCCAAGGATCCAAAACTTCTGGCGCAGAGTGGCTAACAGGAGTTGTGGACCTGCGTGCAGTAGGCTTACGTGGTAACTGCTAGCCAGCAGAGCAGACAGCGGATGTTTGGCGGGTAGAACAATTGGGTGCTTGTTAGCGACGGACAATGCTGTGGGACAAACAAGTCACGACCAACAGATTAGGCAGCGGAATTACCAGGAGGATCACTACCGACGGGAACTAGACTGACAACCCGGGGTACTTTCGGATACCGCGCAAAGTAGAAGCAAACACCAGCGATACGTTTAACACTCTATTATCGGACGTATACAAAGGTGGACTGGGGAATAATGTATTAACACTCTCTATCACGCGCCGCCCATAGACATGGGGACAGATGTCGTACTGCCGACACTCCTCCTCGACATCGTCAGCGGCCACAGCTACCAATCAAACCCATCATGGATGTGAATTGTTGCTGCTTGATGCACCCAAGGGGTTTGGTCAAAATATCTGCGAGCATAGATTCAGATGGGCAATAACGAATGCTCACCAAACCCTTCTCCGACAAATCCTTGGCAAAGAACCTCCGGGTATCGATGTGTTTGGAGCGCCTTGATGTTCGATCTACAGAAATAAAGTCGATGCAACTGATGTTGTCCTCGAACACAATCGTTGGCTCCTGTTGTTTCAACCCGAAGTCCTCCTAGAAGTTTTCGAAGCCACAGTAGCTCTCGACAGGCTTCGGATAACGCTACATACTCCGCTTCCATGCTAGACAATGCCACGCCAGTTTGCTTGCGGCTTGCCCAACAAATAGTTGCTCCTCCAATTTGGAACACAAAACCGGTATTAGATTTCCGGTCCGCTGTATCACTACTCCAGTCAGCATCGCTGTAGCCAACCAGTTGAAAGGGATTTTTGACGTTGCAGGATAGTTTCAGTTTGTAGTCCATCGTATTCACTAGATATCGAACCACCCGCTTTAACTCCAGCCAGTCAGCTTCAGTCGGTTCACTTGTTCTTCTGCTGAGAATCGACACGCTTGCCAAAACGTCAGGCCGCGTGTTGACAGCCACGTAAAGTAGCGCTCCGACCAAGCAATGGTACTGTTTATTGTCTGGCAACGGCTTGCTTCCCTCTCTGTTTCGGTAATATCCAACATCCAAAGGCACTTTCGATTTCTTCGCACGATCCAAGCCAAATTTGGAGGCAATCTTCGCAATATAGGTCTGCTGATCTAACGCATAGAATCCCTTTTCGTCTCTACTAACACGGATTCCGAGGAAGTAACTAACATCACCGAGCGACGAAACTCTCAATTTCTTCTTCAACTGACACTCAATGAGCTCAATCTCCTCCTCAACTTCACTTGCAACGACTATATCGTCTACGTAGATCAACAGATAAACTTGCCTTCTGGAAGCACTTCTAATGAACAAACACGGATCAGCCCGCGACTGTTGGAACCCGATTTCATCGAGAATAGCCCGAATCGTATCGTTCCACACTTTAGCACCTTGCTTCAACCCATATAGGCATTTCTGCAGACGGCACACTAATTTTTCTTCATCACGTCGCACAAAACCCTTCGGTTGCTGCATAAACAACTCCTCCTTCAGCTGGCCATGCAAATAAGCACTTTTAATGTCTAGGTGACGAACTTTCATCTTCTTCTTTCCAGCAACGGCCAACAGGGTCCTCAATGTCGTTAGTGTAGCGACAGGTGCAAATACAGAATCGTAGTCAACGCCGAATTGCTGGGAGAAACCCTGGGCAACTAGTCTGGCTTTGAATTTGCTGACGTTTCCGGAACTGTCTTCTTTCTTCTTGAACACCCACTTGCTTCCTATAGCTTTTCGTCCAGCGGGTAAATCGACAAGAGTCCACGTTTCGTTCTTCATCAGCGAGTCATATTCTTCTTGCATTGCTGCTTTCCACAAATCACTCTCCGTACCACGAACTGCTTCTTCATAGGACGACGGATCTCCTTCGATGACCTTCGCCACATCGACGATAAAATCTTCATACCGCCGAGGAGAACTCCTCTTGTCGACCTCTTCTCTCTCCCGCTGCGTCGGTTTTTCTTCTTCGATGTGATCGTTCCAGTCGTAGAACTCATCATCAGACTCATCACAATGTTCGTCCACAAACGGCTGCTGATGTTGCTCCGACGGTAATGCTTCGCTTCCGATGACGTTTCCTTCCGGTAGCTCCTCGTGCCCACTCGACTCCTCCTGTTCCGAACTTCTAACTCCTGGCGTCCAACCATCATCACCAACATTTGCGCCATCTTCGGATTCTAATTCACGAGAACCATTACGCTGCTCAATAAACTGTGCATCGCGACTTACGGTGATTCTGTCGGTTTCGGGATCTAGAAACCGGAAGGCTTTCCGGTCTTCGCGGTATCAACGAAGAGCAGCTTTCTCGCCTGGAGTCGAATTTGGACCTCTTCACAGCTGGAATGTGAACAAAAGCTGGACTGCCAAATATCCGCAAGTGGCTTAAAACAGGTGCTTCTCCAAACCACTTCTCGTATGGGGTTTTATCGATTACTCGCGAAGGCAGTCGATTTTGCACGTAAGCTGCAGTCATTATCGCCTCACCCCAGTACTTCTTCGGAAGATTTGCGTCGAGCAGCATGCATGTAGCCATCTCTTGCAGCGTGCGATTTTTGCGCTCCGCTACGCCGTTCTGCTGCGGTGAGTAGGGTGTTGTATACTGCGCCTGTATACCTTCAGCTGAATAGAATGCTTGCAGCTCTTTGTTTACATATTCACCACCTCCATCGGATCTGATGACACACGGGGTTCGCCCGAATCGGATTTTAACGTGGGCAACGTAGCGTTTGATGCAATTGGCTACATCTGACTTCCGGACCAGCAAGCACACGACGGTGTATCGGCTGAAGTCATCAATTAACGTCATCAAATAGCGATTTCCACCAGGGGTGACATTTAACATGGGACCACAGACATCTGTGTGGATCAGGTCAAGGATGCGGTTGGACCTGCTATTGGAAACATTGGGGAATGGAGCAACGAGGGAGCTTACCTTCTAAACATGTCTCGCAGACTTGACGCAATCCGCAATCTTGCGCCGGAAACCTTCAACAATACCGCCATGTTTCAGGCGATCAAGCACTGCAGGATCTCTGTGCCCGAATCGTCGATGCCAAACATGTTGACAGTTCTTCATATGGTGTGCTTCTTTGCTCAGCCTCGCGAACTCAACGGTCTTCAGGATAAACAAGCTTCCGTATATTTCACCCAAAGCTACTGTCTTGCCAGTTTCACTCACAATCGAACAAGTCGACCCCAAGAAATTTACCGCAAAACTTTTCTGGGTCAGTTTTCGGACGGAAATTAGTCCACTATCTAAAGTCGGTATATATAACACTTCCGTTAGTTTCACTTCCAAAACGTTTCCTTGTTGATCTACACATTTCACCAAACCTTCACCCATTCCATGGGACTTTGACACTGAACCGTCTGCTAGAACTACTTCAACACACTTGCTATCGTCTAACACTGTGAAGAATGCTCGGTTATTGGTCATGTGACACGAGCAGCCACTATCAATATACCAGCAGTTCTTTCTGCGCCCTTCACCGACCGTAAAACAGATCGGATTTTCGAATTCAGCAGCCTGCTTCACATTCGCACTGTGTTTCTTCTCATTCACCTTATCCGCCTTTCCACTTCTCGCACTTTCGTCACTTTTCTTCGGCTGCAGTTCCCGACAATCTCTTCGGAAATGGCCTGGCTTTTTACAATGATAGCAAACCTTCTGCTTCTGTTTATTTTTCCATTGTAGTTTCATGGCCGACTCACCGGAAACCGCATTACGATCAGTTCGCCGTTGGTATTCGTCCAACACTTTCTGCTTCACTAATGCCATAGTCAAATCAGCCTCCGGACGACTCTCTAGTGCCGTTACAAGGCCACCGTACGACTCCGGTAAACTTCTCAATAACATAGCAATCTTCATCGGATCTTCGAGAGCTTGACCAGCACACGCAAGGCAATCGTACAGTTCTTCCAGGTCAAACAGATGCCTCTCTACATCTGCACCTTCTGCCATGTTCAAGCTACACAGTCTCTTTAACAACGACACACGCGAGGTCAACGATGTTTTCTCGTGGTAACTTTTCAGCAGACTCCACACGTCCTTGGCATTTTTCGCATTTTTCACCATGTTCAACTGGTTATCCTCCACGTATAACACAATCGTGGCATGGCACTTCTGGTCACATTTCGACCAAGCTCCTGTCACCGGATTCGGCATCGTATCACTTATCACATACCACAGCTCCTCCCTTTTTAGGAGCATTTCCATCCGGGTCTTCCACACCGAATAGTTTTGGTTGTTTAGGCGATGGAACAAATATTTCTCTGCCATTTCTATTTCAGTGAATACACAATCGCACCACCGAACGGTATCCCTCTTCACCAGCAACAGCAACTACAATGTTTATCTCGTCTTCTTTGCCGTCGTCGAACATACACCAGACACCGATGACGATCGTCTTTGTTCACACTGCTCGAACGGCACACGGAAATAAACAGCCACTGAAAGCTCTTGGCAACAACGACGCCAACCAGAAGGATACAACACAGCCAATCGACACCACCCGTGGGGAACAATGCGAATGCACACGAGTCACTTCACGATATCACTTTAACGATATTTGCTACTTTCCTGGGCCCATAACCTGTGGGACAAACAAGTCACGACCAACAGATTAGGCAGCGGAATTACCAGGAGGATCACTACCGACGGGAACTAGACTGACAACCCGGGGTACTTTCGGATACCGCGCAAAGTAGAAGCAAACACCAGCGATACGTTTAACACTCTATTATCGGACGTATACAAAGGTGGACTGGGGAATAATGTATTAACACTCTCTATCACGCGCCGCCCATAGACATGGGGACAGATGTCGTACTGCCGACAAATGCGGCATTGCTTAGCCGACCACCGACACGAAGAGTACCGTCTTTATCCACGAAAGGTTTCAGCCACTTTAGTGCTGACGATTTGGCGATGCGATTCTCATTAGCTAGATGCATTAGTTCCTCAGCGAATGATTGACGCTGTGCTAAGCGACATAATAGATGATCAGCGTGGTGGAGCTCAGCAGTAGTAAGTGCCGAAGGACAACTGGACGGAGATTTATGCTGGCTGTTAACGGGCATCTTAGCAGATCTAGAACAGCGTGATTGTGTGAGTTCCTTCAAATGTTGCAAATAACGACAACAAAATGCAACAACTCGGCGTAGCTTGTTGTAGCGAGAATAACGAGAAAATAACTCATCACAGAACGTACTTTGTACAGCAGCCATTGCCACAACTTTCTGTCGTTCTTCAGACACTGCAGAAGAGGTTTCCTGATCAATGATCGTCATAGGCCAGTGCTCAGGACTAAGTGAAAGCCAACCCGGGCCTTGCCACCAACGAGAGCAATTTAGGATATCCGTTGGGTTGAGACCACGAGAAATATCATCGGCTGGATTCTCGGATCCAGCAATGTGCCTCCAGTGGTCAATGCTCGTAGAAGACTGGATCTTGGACACTCGGTTGGCAACGAAGGTTTTCCAGCGAGTTGGGGACGAACGCAACCACTGAAGCACGGTACTGGAGTCTGACCAGAAGTAGGTGATGGAGGTAAACTTTAACGATGCGTTCACTTTCTTGAATAGTTGTGATGCCAGGTGCGCAGCACACAGTTCGAGTCTAGCAATGGTGTGGTGTGTAGACAGTGGGGCAACCTTTGATTTTGATGTCAACAGGTGAACCTGTACACCATCTGCTGATTCCGTTCGAACAAAGCAGCAAGCTCCGTAAGCAATCGAAGATGCGTCGGCAAAAAAATGGAGCTGAATACTATCACTTGTAGAACGGAGGACTGAACGAGGAACTTTGACTTCGGCGAGCATATGTAACGTGGAATGGAACTGCTTCCACTCATTTTGAAGTTTTTCTGGTAACGGAGAATCCCATTCACAGGAAACGCCGTCTTGCTTCAACGCCCACAGACGCTGCATGAACAGCTTGGCCTTGGTAACGACTGCCCCCAACAAGCCCAGGGGGTCAAAAATCTGAGCGATATATGATAGAATTTTGCGTTTGGTTAAGATGGCAGTCGGAAGAGGTATTTCAACCTTGAACTGGAGATTATCGGCCTTTGGATCCCACAAAAGACCAAGTGTGGAAATCGTCTGCGCATCTTGCACACCGTGTAGAGGTTGGATGGCCAGGTCTTCTGGCAGAACATCCTGCAAAACTTCCTGGTAATTTGACGCCCACTTCTTCAGCGTTAATCCAGCTGCACCCAGCATACCGGTAACTTGTCGTCGCATAATTATCGCAGATTCCACGTCTGAAGCGCCAGACAGTAGATCATCGACGTAGAAATCGTTCAAAACAGGATCAACCGCAGCAGGATACGATGCCGCTTGGTCTTTGGCAATCTGCTGGAGCGTTTTCGTTGCGAGATAAGGTGCGCTCGCTGTACCGTATGTGACAGTTTGGAGTTCATACGTGGTGATAGAATCGGAAGGGCATCTGCGATGACGAATACGGAGAAACTGCAGGTCGTCTGGATGATGCAACACTTGTCTGTACATTTTCTCGACGTCTGCTACCACAGCAACAAGTTTTGTACGGAATCTCATGTATATTGAGTAAAGGTCTTGTTGGATGACTGGTCCAACAAGGAGCGTATCGTTCAACGAGTAGCCGGACGAAGTCTTGCATGATGCGTCAAAGACTACTCTTACCTTCGTTGTCGTACTGGACTCCTTGAAGACGACATGATGGGGAATATAACAGTGTGGGATGGAATCATCAACAGGATCTGTAATCTGCTTCATGTGACCAAGTTGTAGATATTCGTCCATAAACCGATTGTAGGAGTCCTTCGTTGTAGAATCTTTCGCTAGGCGACGTTCCAGGCTCAAAAAGCGTCGATCAGCAATAGACCTAGATTCTCCGAGAACCTTTTCCGGATCATTGGTCTTTGGCAGACGCACTACGTATCGTCCAGTTGAATCACGCGTCGTCGTTGTAGAATACAGCTCTTCACAGTGGTTTTCTTCTGCAGATCGAATTAAGCCCGATGGAATTGTTTCCATGTCCCAGAATTTTTGAAGAGCGGCTTCCAGCCGATCATCAGCGGTAGAGAGATAGCAGAACCGTGGAATACAGGTAGCCGAGCGAGATGCGGGTCCAGAGACCGCCCAACCAAATGAAGTTTCGACTACCCACGGAAGACCATCACCCAGAAAAATCTTCCGTCCCGTGTGGAGATCCCAGTACGTTTCACTGCCGATAACGAGGTCTATGCATCCAGGAACGTTGAACTGGGGATCTGCTAGCTTGACGTTTGGCAGCTTCCATGCTAAAATGTTGATCGGTGTAGTTGGCAATTCTGCCGATGGTTGCTTTAGTACCAAAACTGCAATTTCATCGAGATCGTTCGATCTCCCGACTCGATGGTTGCAGTAATGGCACTTCTTATCCTTTGTGTAGACGAACCGATGCCTGCGACGGATACGTCAACTGTGGAAGGATGACTGTAGAGAATTTTCGCCAGTGGTTTCGAAATGAAATTCGACATTGATGCCGAATCGAGGAGAGCTCTTGCCTTGTGCGTATTTCCGTAGTCATCGACGATGTTAACAACAACCGTTTCTAGCAGTGTCATGGTACAAGCAGTTTGGACTGCCATACTGACCTGCTGGGCACCGGACATATCCACGGTTTGTGACGTGGATGGAAGGGATTGTTGAACTGAAGCTGTTGGAGCAGTAGACTTGGACGACGTAGTTGACTTAGCCAAACTGCTTTGGATAGCTGATGTGGATGATACCTTCGCTTGGGTAAAATTATGCAGAAGAGAATGATGTTTCTCGTGACACGTGCGACAGGTGAATTTTGAACCACAATTCCTTGATTGATGGCCAACGCTGAGACAATTCCAACATAATCGCCTTTGAGATACCAGCTCCCGACGTTGGTTGACGTTTTTCTCAAGAAACACTGGGCATGTTCGCAGAGAATGGTTGTCCGTACAAGAAAGTGGACAGGAATAACTAGGAGTGGAGGCTGTGGCTGCGTTGACTGACAGGTTCTGCTTGTAGTTTCTCTGTGGAATGCCGGCCACCTTATACGACGTTGATTGATGCTTGTCTGGGCTTACGGAGTTGAGAATCCGTACCCGTTGGTAGAGAAAGTCGACCAGCTCATTGTACTTCAAGTCGTCCAGTTGGCTGGTTTTCTCCTCCCAGGCACGAAGTGTGGTTTGATCCAGCTTGTACGTAAGCAGATGGATGAGTGGCAAATCCCAATGATCCACTGGTTCACCCAACTTGCAGAGGGCGCGAACATGACGTTGAAAATCGTCGACTAAACTGTGGATGCGCGTAGCACACTCCTGCTTAACTGCTGGTAAATCGGAAAGGGCCTTGAAGAGCTGCTTCTTGAGGTACTTGCGGTTGTCATATCGCTTTAAGAGAGCTTCCCATGTAGTGGCGTAGCTGTCAGCTTCGATGTCCACCGATTCAAACGGCTTCTTGGCACTACCCTCGAGTGATTGAAGGAGATACTGGAGCTTTGCGACAGTCGGAATATCGCAGTTAATGTGTACCATCGACGTGAATGTATCTCGAAACGAAATCCAACGTGAAAAATCCCCATTAAACTTTGGCAAATCAATTTTGGGTAGACGTAGGTGGAAATTTGGATGATGTTGTGCAGGGATCGATTCATTCAGCAACGATTGGTTGTTATCTCCAGCACGCTTCGACAGAAGAAAACCCTTTGCCTGGCAGTACCGCTGCTCGAATTGCACCCGTTCGTCGATGTGTTGGTCCAGCGCTTCTGGTGAATCGAATCTCTCGATCGTACTCTGACACTCCCCGAAATCAGCGTTCAGCTTGTCTACCGAATCAATGCGCACACACAATTGAAAACTGTCACGATCATGGTCATAATCGTGAATGAACCGCTCTAGTGCATCGAAAATTTTTAATACGCGTTTGCGCTGGGCGAAACTACCAGCCAACTGCTTCTCCTCCTTTGCAGGCATCTCGAACAAACGAACGGAAACGGTAATTCAACTCGAACGAAAAATCCTTCCCGACGCGAAAATTAACCGTTTCTACGCGGAACCGAACCGGCGAGAGTAATACACAATCGAACGAAATTGCTCCTTCCCGTCGCGGTGTAAAACTCTTCGCGACGAACCAACTCGACGGAAGTGGATCGTTTTTCAATCGAATCGATCTCTCCTTCCCGTCGCGAACGAACCCACTTCTACGCGGTATCGCAAATCGAGGGCGCGAACGGTTTTCCACTCGATTCGCGGCCGTCTTAACCACCAAGCCACAATAGCAAATGAAAAAAGCTACCCACTTTCTTATATTCTAATCACGGCTACTGCTAGCCACACATGCAACGATAACATAGAACGGACTCACCGGGAGATATCCTTGTGATCGGATGCTTTCTAAATGGTCGATGAAATCAATCCAATCCAATTCCACCAATCAAATGGCACCAAAGCGATGGCGCCGAGTCGCGTTCTTAAGCCACGCTAGCAAGCCTTGAAGATGGCGATGACGGTGATACAGGGTGAATCACCTTCCAATAATGACCACAGACAATATGGCCAAGATGAATGCTCGTTCTTCTATTGTAGAGTATCACTGGTAAATGTTTCAGTCACACAAAGATCACGCACGAACTGTTTGCCGACGGTAGAAAGTGTTTCGAAACTTGAAACTTAGACTCGCATTCGAAGCACTAGAACGTAGCGTCACTATCGTTCTTCCAAAGCACCGCCGCGATATCGTTTTGCGATGATCGAATCACTCACAGAGCCCAAATAGCACCCGCCTTGGCACTATCGCGAAAACAGTCACACGAACCGAAAAATATTTTCTTCACACACCAACGAGGTTTACCCGCCTTGGTAAAGCCTCCCAGCGCACTCGCACTGTTTGTTTGCACAAAGGCAATAATAGCACTATCAATATGATGAAGTCTTGACCCGCGCGCGCGGTTGGTCAAATCGCTTTCTTCACACCACTCAGCGAGAAGTTTCTTCTCGGTTAGAACTGCCTTCGATCCGGCTCGAAGGACCAAATGATGACGATAATCGCCTTGCCGTGTTCGAAGGTCTTTCTTCGCTAGTTTCAACTAGCCCCGAAAAGGTGTCACTCGCGGAGAATAGCCCAATGACCCACAAAATGATCAAAGTCCCTTTTTACGGGAGGACTTTGCCGATTTTCCAATCGAGATCAAACGCGCACAAGTCTGGGAATGCCAACGTAAAATCCACTTGTTATCGAATGACCAGAAAGAAAGCACTAAAACGAAATGTGTTTAAGATTCGATGTGTATTTCGATACTGACTATTTACAAAATTTTGAACTGTTCTTTATCTGCCTATTCTAGAGCAACCATCGGCTACCATCGTAATCGGGATCAGATTCTCTCTCGCTCTCTACTCTCAGACAAGGACAATTCGTGTCATGTCGAACTGTTAACGTTAGACTAATTCAGGTTTCTTAAACTAAATATGGATATCTTCAACACCCTTAATTGATCATAAAGATGCAGCAACAAACCATTGCGTCGACCTAAATTGTGTGATTTTTTCAAATTGCGTGTCATGTAGTTTCCATATTTTTTTAGTGTGTAAGTATAATAACAAACATTAAGTTATTCCCAAAACTATAGATAGCGATCACATCATTAAGGCGCCGTTGATCCCTTCAGAAATGCGTTATTGGCAGCAATGCGTTATTAACAACAAAAACAAGAGAAAGAAGTGAAGAACAAATAAATTTGAAAAGAAAAAATAACAGAATAATTGTTGATGTGAGTTGATGAGAATAACTATAATAGACACATCCGCCTACCACCACGAATAACAATAAAGCAGGAGAGAAAAGTTAGTAATAATACAAAACAATACAACTAATCTAAGCTAAGCGGATGAACGTTGGTTTCGGGGTCTTGTTAGTGCTAGAATGGTTAGTATAGACCCGTACTTAAGCCCTGGCGGTCCCTCCAACAATAGAGATAGGCAGCTGTTGTTAAATCATGCGCAACTGTTTCTATAGCTATGTTAAAGGTATGATAAATCAAGTTTCGAAGAAACAAAAAAAAAACAAAAAAACAACTTAACTTTATAGAAATATCCCAGATAAAATTATTAGTATTAATCAAAAGACTGATTATATCGACACTTGACGAATCATCGTCAAACTCTTCATCCTTGACCAGGGAATTTGGGGGGTTGGCGGTTTTTGGTACAAAAACAACGTTATTGTCTCTGTACCAATCCTACGTCGATCGCGCGTAATGGCATGATACCAGGTCCGGCGGCCAAAATAATGTCTCGCCTCCGTGGGACCGCAGGAAGGGCAACAGACGCTTCTGGAGGCACTCGGTGCGGAAAACTTCGCTGTTGATGGTACCCGTTGTGATGTACGGTTTACTCAGTTTACCGCATTGGCATCTGGCCTGCCATAGCAAGTATTTTTTGGCGAATTTTTCCACTTTCTTCTTCCTTATGTCTTCCGGAACCTCAAACCGTAATTTGGCAACGTAGAACTCCAGCCCCGGTATCTGCTTTGCGTTTGCCTTGATGTAGGTTTCGTCATCCAGAACCACACACATCGGTTTTGTTAACCACTCTCGATACAGCTTCCTTGCGCGGGTTTTGGCCGTCATGTTTTGTTGATCACGCTGGTTCGGTGCCTTGAGGACCTTGAATACACGAAGCCCAGCTCGTTTCATGGTTTGCTGAACGAACCAGGTGGAACACTGCGTTCAGAGCCGCGTCGCGATTCGAAAGGTTCGGATTACACTTGAAATAATCCAACACCTTCCGGGCCTTAACAGGGTCAGCTGTCTTCGATTTTCTTCCACTTCCAGCCCGTTGTATGGGTGATACCCAGCTGTCTTCCGATCCATCTCATGGTCGCAGTCGAATTTTCCATGAAGGCGCGCAAAATTCTCCGGCGATTTTCTTCTTGTTTCGATGACATCTCAATAACCACTGAACCGATTGTTATGAAATTTTGCACATGTAAACAATTTACTCCAAACTAGTTATACCATAGACTAACTCTAAGACCAGTAGGTCCCATACAACAACGATTTTTTTCTTGGCTCAGTCAGTAGTAGCACATCGGTTCCAAGCTCGGTCCCAAGCTTAATAATGCGCCCCTTGTAATGAACTCACACGAACACACTCAAATATTCTGTCAAAATAACACAGCAAATCAAAACAAAGGCGCAATTATGTACAGCAAGGTGCTGGCTTCAAGGTGTACTTCGGACCAAGGGGTTCTACAACAGTGATCCAGTTTCAAATCGCTAGTTGTATATTGATTGTTGGTTATACCTACACAGAAAAAAATCTTGTAGTAAAAACGACCGTTTTACCCGACTACGCCTATCTTTAAAACTACCATGAAATTTCAGTCAAATTTACTACGTTTATGGTAAAACCTTCATCGTTTGTGGTATATTTGCCCTCATATTGATATCAACCGCACCATGGTTGATCTAATCGCAGGCATGGTAAAATCGAATGCCTTTATAGTCATGTGAAAATTGTTGGTGTTTGCGCTCAATAAAATCCTCGAAATGGTAGTTTCTACTGCGGCTACAATTTGAAAATCCTACGGATGGGGAACCAGATTCCGGATGATCTGCTGATCTGATGTCAGGCAGCGTGCCCTGTACCGATTGATAGACTCACTAAAGCGATCATCGAGCATTTTTATCTCGGCCAGACGATGGATCTCAGATGTTCTTGTCCTCGGAGGGGTGTTTAGGATCATCCTGAGGAACTTATTTTGAACACGCTGAGAGAACTTTCCCAGATTGGCATGCCGTAACTCGATGACTGGAAGTATGATTTGCTTGTAGACAGAAAGCTCCTTATCAGGTATAATGTGGACCTTCTGTTGATCAATGGGTACAGTAGCTTCAACAGAACGTTACACTTTGTGACAGTTCTGTCATCCTGCTCCCTGAAAATAAGCTTGCTGTCTATGGTAGCGCAAAGATAGACAGCTGATTTGGCCCATTCCACCGTTGTGTTGTTAAGGCTATTTTTACAATCCTCAGGCGGAACAAGTCAGGAAAAATTGGAGTGTGGGAAGAGGATGACGATGGACTGACGATGTTATGTAAGAGATTGTGGGAGCTGATGAAGTGTTGACTTATCTCAGCAGCCTTTTGCAGGAGTTATCAAGCGATCCTTTGAGCCATTGTTGCCCAGTGGGATCAACGGTGGAATGGGTCTTGGTTTAGTTTTTAATTTTTTTGTCAACTTCCAGAACGGCTTTGCACAATCTGGGACAGAGCGGATTTTATCGGCAACATTGTAAAGAATGTCCACCTTTCTGGCATTAATAATTTTCGTCACTCGATTACAGTGACTTTTTGCGTTGGCAAACCAGTTTACGGATATTGCCTTCGGATGGCATTCCGCAATCGGATAAATCTTTTGTGGGTCTACCAATGTGTACAGAGTTGCTCCGCTGATCAATCACTCAGGACCCAGAATGGTGTAATGGCCCTCTTCCAGGTCTTCCTGCAGAATTATTCCGTTACGGTTGCGCCGGGTTCTCTCAGGTTTCGTGTTTCGCAGTTAGGTCGCCTGGTTTTGCGGCTTGCTTGGGACAAAAGGCCGCGATGATGGTGATAGGGCCGACGGCAGTTTCGATCTCGACTCCTTCAATTGACTGTAGCTGAAAACTCGGAAGCAGATGGTAGTTGATGTTGTAGCGCAGGGCGATCGCAACTCCTCCTCCACTAGAGCCGCTACGATCAAGTCGCACAATTCGATATCCTGGGATGAAAACGCTGAGTTCCGGCTTGAGATGTGTCTCGGTGGCGATGGCGATGTCGATGGCCTTCCTGTTGAGGAAGTCACCGAGCTCAATTGTTTTGTTCCGGATGGAACAAGCATTCCAATTAGATGCGATGAGCGATTGATTACGTCACGCAAAAATAACTTTACGACCCCTCCCCCTTGTCGTTTTTTGTGGACCTTCAATTTTTTGTATGGATCGTCACGTTTTCTCAAACCCCCTCCCTTACGGCGTTAATATGGACCTTCCTTATGGTCCATATTTAATATCGTCACTGATGTGGCGGTCTGAGCTTTCTCCTTCGAGCGGCAGGATCGGAGTTGGCGGTAGAGCTCTTGGACGAACTCAACCATTTGCTCCGAGTCGTAGTCGTGTCCATCGGTCGGTCGGTTGTTGTTTAAAAATGGCTTTCAGGCCCTTAAAATGAATTACTTGAGACACGCTCGATTGGCTCCGCCAAGTGACAGTTTAAATTGGCTCCCGTCGTTGTATCCGCCAGACTATGAATCTAGTGGCTATAGTCTATAGTGGATGACATTCGGACAGTGGTCGAGACAGCCGTAAATGCGTCCAAACAGAAGCAGAGAGGCGATCGATATTGCGCTGTTGTAACGATCGGTGTTAAGGGTTCCTGATTACCTATGCAGAATTCTAGAGAGTTACTTTCAGAACCGGATGCTGATCTACGAGATCTCCGTGGCGCCGAAATCGGTGAAATCACGATGGGAGATCCACAAGGTTTCATCATTAGCCTAACATCATCATTTGGAACAGGATGCCTAAAGACGTTGTCATCATTGCCTTTGCGGATGACATCGTATTATCAGTGAAAAGCGAAACACAGGAAGAAGTGGAAATGCTGGCAACCGAAGCAATCGGCATAATTGAAAACTGGATGCAGGGACCGAACCTGGAGAAAGCCCATCACAAAATGGAGGTGCTGATGGTCAGCAACTGCAAAGCGGTACAGCAAGCAGAAATCGTCATCGGTGGGCATGTGATTGTACGTCATTTCCCGGAAGTTCATTTCCCGGAATGACAATTCCCGGAATGTATCAATTCCCGGAAAATCATTTCCTGGAAAGCACCATTTCCCGGAAAACTTAATATTTAGCTAAAAAAAAAAAATTTTCTAAAAATTCATACAAAACCTAATTTCGTTTTATAAATATAACCTCATGGTTATAACTATATGCTACATTATAAACATAATAATCATGATATTTGTTTGATATATTTATTTCCTTTATAATCTGCAAAAGTAAGCAACAGGCTCGTGATATTCAGCTTTTCTTTACATCAAAATATTTGAAAGAACAGCTTATGTTTAAAAGAAGGGTAAATCTCCTATGAAAGGTAGTTTCTCTTTTTTCATATCTAAATATTTGAGAGAACCATTTATAGGAGATTCACCCTTCTTTTAAACATGAGCTGTTCTTTCAAATATTTTAATGTAAAGAAAAAAAAAAGAAAAGCTGAATATCACGGCCCTTTTGCTTACTTTTGCTGAATATATAGGAAATAAGTAGATCAATCAAATATCATAATGATTATGTTTATATTATAGCATTTGTTTTTTCCTCTGTTCGGGACCAGTACTGATTGCAAAGAAAACAAACTATGACTTCGATACTGACCAAGCATCAGAACCCTAGTCATAACCAATTCAAACTATAGAACATAAAATAGACAATGAGAATTCACATAAATGAAGACTAACCATTCTAAGCTCATCCTCGCACAAATGCAAAACGAGTATTGTCACTTTTCATAAGACATAAAATGTAATAAGGACTGAAATATGTACCGTTGACTACAAATAACAAATATGTTCCCTAGTTTGAATTAATTCGGACTAGGGTTGGTGGTAGATCTGATACCCCATAACGCACCACGAAAATGTGATCTACCAGCGTTACGGGTCTTATAATATAGCATATAGTTATTACCATGAGGTTATGTTTATAAAACGAAATAAGGTTTTGTTTAAATTTATAGAAACAAACGTTTTAGCTAAATATTAAGTTTTCCGGGATTTGAACTTTCCGGGAAATGTTACATTCCTGGAAACGATTTCCCGGGAAATGAATTTCCGGGAAATGAATTTCCGGGAAATGAACTTCCGGGAAATGAATTTCCGGGAAATGACGTACAATCGGGCATGTAATAGGGTGTGATGACCCGAGAACAGTTTGAGATCAAATAGAAAACTCAACATGATGTTGTGAAATTGTTGATAATGATTACTCAGGTTGCTGTCGTTTTGGTCGTTTTAACGGTTAAAAGATCAAAATTGATAGCAAAAATTTATTCCTGTGACATCAAATTTAAAACTGATTCTGCTATCAGTGAGAGCAAATTGAAAAGTCAATATGCTGTAATTTTTTCCTGTTGATAGCAAAATGAGTATTCTAGTTGATAATCTGTCAAGACAACGAAAACAAAGTGACCTTTCTCAAATGAAAGTGAACGCAAGAATACAGCAGGAGGAAAACTAAATGTGATATCGAATTTGACAATTGTTAAGTGAAATCAAATTATGATTTTAATTTGATGTTGATATCAAAATAAGGTTTTGAATTGCTATCTTTATGATGTTTGACTTCACTCGGGGATCGGCTAAATTTAAACAGCCACGCAAATTATGCCTGTGAGAAGGCGACAAAGGCCATTAATGCAGTAGCCAGAATCATGCCGAATAGCACCGGACCTAGCAGTAGCAAGAGTAGTAGCGGAGTAGCGGATTGTCGTTCTCTGGTGATGTTCCAACGTCGGAGATCTCTCCGCCATTGTATGGTAGATCCGCAGTCGGGGAGAACTCGAGTCGATTGAGTCAGTATGTGGGAGCCGGGAAATCCTTCGTCTAAGTAGTGTATATCCAACGCCGGAGAATACTCGAGTCGAGTGGTGACTTGACGCGCGGGATTGGTAATCAGACTATTCCTCTTCAACAATGTGGAAAGGTGACACCTTACAGGAACGATAAGTGGGTTAATAGCGTGGCTCCCCGGTCCCGATAAAACCTTATCAGGCCTCCGGGTACTTTCTAAATCCGCCTCCAAATTTGAAGGGTATCAGGCTCAGATGTAACATTGCTGACTTACGTCGATCCGGCTCGTGAACATGTCAATCCTAGCATGGCCTTCAAAGATAACCATGGGATCACGATAGTGAACTATCTACTACAGTGGAAAGGACCCAATACAATGGAAAACAAAGCAAGGGGAAAAAATACGAAAGATGACGGCAAGAGGTTCAATAACATAGAAGCAGGTGCGCAATTGTAGGCGTGTGCCGAGATCACCCGTATCGAACCTGGAGGCGAATAACAGCGAATAACAGCAGTAGTAAGTTCCGAGGAGAGCAGCAAAAACTCCGGGAGTTTGAGGAAAGTTTCCTGACTCAGATGTTCTCAGCGAAATCCAGTAGCAACACGATGTTACATGGAAGGTGTGGAGGCCATGAAGTGGGTCGATGAGCTCTACGAGTTCATAAAGGATAGCAATAACGTTTACATTGGGATTAAGAACCTAGTGATGGAATTAAGTCCGTTCTGCCTGTTTGAAATTCACAAAAAGAACAAATAATTTCAAAGTTTTAATTTTTTTTTCCCTTTATTACAGAGACTTTCAGTCGTTGATTCGTCTCTTATAAGATAACTAGACGCCGCAAAACCCACATCTATTTAACACAAACTATAAATTCAAGCTGGTGAGAAAGGCAGATTAGTATTGTTTGGCTGGATTGGCTGGATTGTTCCAGCTTTGATCGAGATATCCGACGGGGGTGATGAGACATCCATTCTCAAGGCCAATAATCTCTTTTCGATTTCCTTATCGAACTCGTTCAACTGTGCAAGAGTAGGTTGTCCGGGTCCTCCTGAACCGGGGATGGTAGGAGGTACAACTGGACCGGGTATTACCGATGGGGTAACAATGTTATTTGCGGCCAAATTCATATCGATCAAATCGGAGAGTTCTTTTTCCAGCTCCAAATCGTCGACGTCCGTGTTTTGTGGCGTGCTTATCATGGTTTGCATCTCATCTTGTTGGTCCATAATCTGTAAAAAGTAATAAGCAATGCAGATGATAGGAAGTCAATTTGCACAATAACAGTCATCCGCCTTACCTCCTTCATCTCCGCCAGGGTGTCATCTACATTGTCCAAGGTAATACCGGAATCGGCAAAGGCAGT
The DNA here is from genome assembly GCA_034211315.2 of Aedes japonicus. Taxonomy (NCBI): domain Eukaryota; kingdom Metazoa; phylum Arthropoda; class Insecta; order Diptera; family Culicidae; genus Aedes; species Aedes japonicus. Next base: position 2,932 of record JASCZW010010976.1, on the reverse strand, counting down.
CTTCAGAGCGTTAGACCCAATCTTGTATGCATCGATAACGTGTCTATCGCTCTGTGATTCATGAATACGAGACACCATGTTTTGAACGTTGTCCAATACGTTCATCTTCTTGTCCAGGTTCTTTTCAAGAAGGTGCATCTTTTTTAAATTCGATTTAGCTAGCTGCTTTTTTCCATCCCGTAGATTCTGTTTCACCAACGCCATCGTGTCGGAGATGTTCTGCTCTAATTTTTCGATGACCTTCATAAGATCATGCTCGGTTTGCTCCAGATTATAGATAGATCGTTCGATGTCCGTTATAGGTTGAGCTTGTGCCCCAGGTGCCGCGAATTTAAGTAGGAGATTTTTTTCATGATCCCCTTCGGATGGCAATTTTTCCATAAATACTCGCTGTCGACATAGCAAATGGTGCAGCACAAGATTGACGCCTCCAACAGAAAGGTTCAATTGTTTCACTAGTTCCGTAAGACTGCTCCTTGACATAAGCACGTTGTATTTGTTTTCTTTTTGTATCAGCTTTTCCAACATATCAGATTGACTCTGAAATCGATGTTTGAATGATTGAATATGTTCAAAGCAGAAAGAAAATCGCTCCATACCTTTACAACATCCAAGCAAATGAATTCTGCAGTTTCATCCTGCACATTACCAATCAACTTTTCCTTCACCTTACCGAATCCCCAACCAAGAGGCTTTTTCACCAGTACATCTACTGCCCAACCACTCCAGGTGTCTTGCGGCATCTTCAAGAACTCCTCTTTCGAAACAAGCTGCCTTTCCTTCATCATATCTTCGAACACCGTCTGTAGGCAGTAAGGGCTTGTACCCTTCCGTTTGAACACTCGCTTAAGCGTTGTAATAGACACCGACCCAGATCCTTCGTGCTCGCAATACTTCACAATTAGCTCCTTCCAAAATCTCATTTTTGAGTCATAGTTTTCCGGATTGACCGTTCGTGTTCGGAATTCGGTCAGCAGAACTCCCATTCGTGAATCTTCTCGCCAGGCATCGGGGTAGAACGATTCCTCCAGAACGTACATGGGCTGCGTATTGGAAACGATCGATTTTCGGGACATTTTTACTACTGTTTGCTACTTAAAACAAAAAAAATTACTGGATACGAAATTCCTTGCATATTGCGATGAGAAAAACTGTTACTGCTATGAAAAACAAAATAAACCGTCAGATTGTTTTGTTTACTTCAGCTGCGTAGATCTGCAGGGCTGAACATTAGTCGACATAAATGATATAGGGTATGTGACCTATTATGCAATGATCGATTACATTTTCCATTATAACTCAACGTTGTTAAGTTGTAGGCGATATTCAACTATGATGAAGTTTGCAGCAGTAGATAATTTCTCATTGTTCGGAATTCTATTGAAGGCTTGCAACTAGTTTTTTATAGCAGCTAATTTACGCAGCTTAAACTGCAAATTTAATTCGATTAATTTTACTTTACTTTTACGAAATAGATGACGCTACTCACAATAGATAGTTTTTCCTTCGTCCTACGAATGATTAGTTCCTCTTCTTATTACAATTAGTTCCTCCTCTTTTTCCAACACTAGTCTGCTGTAATTTGTAAATATTAGATCTTCTATTGTTCACAATTTAGGTTGAAGCTACTTACGTTTACAAATTCAGGACTTTTGTCCGCCTTTTTTACCACTAGTTTACGGAAACTTGTTTTTAGTCGTATTGTGTTTGCAACCTGGATTAAAGTAGGCATTATCGTATATTAAGTATCAAATCCAACTTTCCAACAAATCCTCACCAAACAACTTATATATAAATCTTTAGAAGGTATTTAATTTAAACTTCCACTGATTTCACTGTTTGCAACAAATTATCCGAAAAACGATTATAATTTCTTCTCTTTGTTTTTGTTGACATTCTATTCATCATCTACCTATCAACAATATAGCATACTCACTAGACCGGGCATTGTCTCAAACCGTGCTCCCAGTTTTCTTCACACCCCAGCCCGTAACTCCGGTTCTGCTCCGCCGGAAGTCCCGGATTTACCAGGAATCTCTATCACTGCTAGGTTTGCCACTGCTCTCCTTAATATGCCTTTGTTTGTCCTCACTTTTGCTTGTTGGATTTTACCATCTGCCGTTTCAAATACCTCCTCTATTATTCCACGGACCCAGCTCTTCCGCTGTGCCCCGTCTATCAGGAATACCAAATCGCCCACTTGCAACGATCTTTGTTCATCAAACCACTTCGTCCTACGATTGATACTCGGTAGATATTCTTTGCTCCATCTCTGCCACATCCTATCGGCCGATACTGTGACCGTTTGTAGAGGTCCCTCAGTGCTTCTGCAAGCTCAATGTGGTCATCCACCATCCGATCCGCATCCTTGCTGACACCTCGCAGAAAATGACTGGTGTGATGGCTTCAGTCTCCTCTGCTTCTTGCGGAAGGTATGTCAACGGACGAGAATTGACCATGTCTTCCGCTTCGGACAACGTTGTCAGAGTATTTCATCTGTTAGCTTCCTACCGTCATCTAATGCTCGCATTGCTTCTTTCACTGACCGCACCATTCTTCTCCAGCTTCCGCCCATGTGTGGTGTTCCAGGTGGGATAAAGTGCCACTTGATTTCTGGGGTAGCGACACTTTCAGCGCATCCCGCACTGATGTTCTGCTTTACCTTTGCACAGCCCGTTGTTTGCACCCTTGAAATTGGTTCCGTTGTCCGAAAAGAATTCGTCTGGTGAACCTCGCTTGCACATGAACCGCCTTATCGCCATCACACATGCTTGCGTGGTTAGACTATGCACCACTTCGAGGTGAATGGCTCGTACTGCAAGGCATGTGAACAGAGCTACCCACCTCTTTTCTTTTCGACGTCCGACCAGCACTTCCACGGGACCCAGATAATCAACTCCGACCGAGCTGAAAGGGCGTAACTGCGGCGTGA
>JASCZW010010975.1:0-33982 GCA_034211315.2 Aedes japonicus | reverse complement strand
AACGGAAGCATCTGCGTCTGCAAACGCTTAATACGGTTAACTTCGGCATTGATCGTACCTTTGCTTTTGAAAATCGATAACGTGAAGCCGCAGGAAGATATCGGCAGCCAAACGAGAACCTTTTTTCCAAATTTTTCAACCTCGAATGACTTTTCGGAGATGCTCACATCTTCACCGATGACCATGTAAAATTGCGATTCTGGAACCGTTCTGAAGTCCTCTTTCACATTTGTTTCTTTATAGATCAAAACGCAGGCAGACGGTCGTTGCAAAAGTCGGCTGTACAACCATAGACTAACTCTAAGACCAGTAGGTCCTATACAAATACGATTTTTTTCTTGGCTCAGTCAGTACTAGCACATCGGTCCTAAGCTCGGTCCCAAGATCAGTAATGCGCCCCTAATAATGAACTCATACGAACACACTCTCTAATATTCTGTCAAAATAACACAGCAAATCAAAACAAAGGCGCAAATATGTACACCAAGGTGCTGGCTTCTAGGTGTACTTCGGACCAAGGGGTTCTACAACAGTGATCCAATTTCAAATCGCTAGTTGCATATTGATTGTTGGTACAACTTTCTCGCTCTGGTTTTCGCCCTGGATTTATGCTCAGTAGTTCGTTTTGCTACACGGTTGTTTGCGAAAACCCATTAATTGGTAAAAATACACCCATTTTCAAATAGCATACCCGTCTGCCATAAAACGGGGGAAATCTCAATCACGCAATGGGTACAAAAATACCCATTGGAGGAAACCTCATACAATAAAAAACGGGGATCTTTTTACACATTAATGGGTGAATTGGTGGAAGGCGCAGCTTGTTTTATTTTCTAATTTTATAAAACCTAACATAATATTTGAAACAATATACTATCGGAATAACGCAAGTAAGACATACGATAGTTTTTATAAATAAGAATCTAATGCTTCGAAATTATGCTTCCAGATCGTCGATTGTAAAAACTTGCGTTAACAACCGCTTTGTGTGCACGGAACATGGAGGAACTTACAAAGAAGTTGGAAGCAGAAATTTTGATTTTTTAATAGATTCTTCGTTTCCTTAGGCATGAATAAAGACTATTAAGAGTATTTTATTTCTTATTTTCTTATTTTTTGGAAACAACTACGTAAAAAAAACATTTACGATTTACTAAAGAGGAACAAGAGTAGCCAACGAAGAGAAGCGTAGCAATTTCATCAGAGAGGAAAAGAGGAACAACCCGGATGAGGAGAAGTGGAAGAAATCAAAAAAAGAAGTCTAAGAAGAAAATTTGAATGAATGAAGCAGAAGAGATTGAACGAGGAAACACTACGAAAAATGCAAAATTAATTCGAGAAGAAGAAGATAACATGAAGGAGACCTGTAAAAATAAGCCGAAAAGAAGAAGAAACGCGAAGCGAATGAAGTGGAAGAATTGAAGTCGAAGAAGAGAAACGGAAGAGCAGAAGCACAAGAAGTTGAAGCACTAGAGGAAAAAGAGGAATAGAAGGAAAAATGCGGAAGAAGACCTGCTGCAGAAGACAAGTAGAAGGATAAAAGTCAAAGAAGAAAAGAGAAAGAGGAAGGAAAATTTGAAGAATCGTAAATAACCGGAAAAAGCTGAAGCAAACTAACGTAGGAATAGAAGCGAAAGTAGAGAATGGAATGGAAGACGAGAAGTTTTCGAAGAGAAATTGAAGAATAATTGTTGAAAAGGAGAAAATATAAAAAAAGTAAGAGAAGAAATACTGGATATGAATATGTACTGAATACATGAAGATGTGAATGGATAATTTCGAAAAACACGAATGCACTGAGAAAATCGACGCACTGATGGAGGGCTCCAATGTCGAGCATTTTATTCAAAATCATCCTAGAATTTATCTGACGTAATATGTAAGCTGAAATACCTACATATACTGAACTACTGTAAAAAAATGGTTTCATTTCGATAGCTATAGCCTATTAACCAATCAATCAACCTTAACACGCTAGGATAAAAAAAAACCTAAAATAAGTTATCTCATGCTGAAAAATTGGTAAAATTTGAATCTGTTCAAGCGTTGACTGAACCTTTCAAATCGTGATGTGGCGAAGAAGGTGGAGGTTAAACTTGTACATTTTCAGGCTTATACTTCAAGCATTTCTTGCATAATCTAGAGCATCGGTTCAACTCATCGGTAAAATACATTTTTTTTTTTTTTAGTCTCATGATTCTCCAGAAGAAACGAATCTATAATCTATTTCAACTTGTACTTCATACTTAAAGGTTCAATTTTTTTTTTAAATCTTTTAATTTCGATTTCAGTTCGTCGAAATAACTCGTTATTTGAGATTTGGTTCGTAAAATTAGTTATGTAAATTAAACAGTTAAAAAAACAGAACACGAGGTTTGAGCAAAGCAGAATGTAAACAAGGGGAACCAAAAAAACGAACGAATCCCCTGTAGCAAAACGATATTTACAAAACAACAAAAAACTCTAACAAACTAACAGCGGAAGCAAAAGGGAAAAATAAACATGACAGTGCAGAAAAACGCAACCGTTTATGAGCAAAGCTTGCTGCGATCTGTTCACTCGGCCTGAAGAGTGTTTCGATCAAATTTTGGTCGACTCAAACTTGCCTCATTTCCTTTTATCGTGCATTAAAAGTTTTTGCACGCCCCTCATTTTGAAGATGTGTGCGTGTAGCATCATGTCTCTATTTTGATTTTGAGATTAGCACTTCAGTTATCAAAATGTCGCCAAAGGAAGAGAAGCAACGCATCAAAATTTTGCACCTGCATGGCGAAAATCCAAACTACTCTCACGCCAAGTTGGCGAAATTGTTGAATGTGGCTAAATCAACTGTTACCAACGTATTAAAAAAGTTCGGTGAACGTTTGTCGATAGGTAGGAAAGCTGGATCGGGGAGAATTCAAAAAGCCGGAGGCCACAGCGACGACAAAAAGAGTTGCCCGCTTTTTCGAGCGGAGCCCCAACCACTCCGTCCGAGATGTCGCAAAGAAGCTGCGAGTGGCGCCTTCAATCGTGAATAGAGCTAAAAACGAGCTGGACTGTCGACTCACAAGAAAGTGGTGACTCCAAATCGCGACGATAAGTTTGATTGCGTGGTACAGGACGATGAAACTTACGTCAACGCAGACTTTAAACAGCTTCCTGGACAGGAATTTTATACGACAACTGGACGGGGAAACTGCCAAAGTTCGCGAAGAAATATCTGGTGTGGCAGGCCATCTGTACCTGTGGCTTGAAGAGCAACGTTTACATTGCGACTGGAACCGTCAACCCGGAAATTTTTCTGAGTGAGTGCCTACAAATACGTCTACTGCCTTTCCTGAAGCGACACAATTGTTCCGTTCCATTTTGGCCGGATTTGGCATCTTGCCATTACGGAAAAAAGGCCATAGATTGGTATGCTGCCATCAACGTTCACGTGGTGCCCAAGAACAAGAACCCTCCCAACACGCCAGAGCCCCACCCAATGGAACAATATTGGGCCACCGTCAAGCGGAACCTTAGTAAGACTCAAAAAGCTATTGTGAACGATAAACAGTTCAAGGCAAACTGGCGTTCTGCGGCGAATAAAGTGGACAAGGAGACTGTACAAAATCTAATGGCAGGTGATAAACGAAAGACCCGGCAATTCGTGTTCGGTAAAATGGAAGCTTAGCTGAATATTTCTCCTGTATTCTGTATTAACTGAATACGAATACTATCAACGCAGATAGTCAAATGTTATGGGAGATTTGATCACTACACTGAAAAAAATCTTGTAGTTAAAACTACCATTTTACCCGACTTTGCCTATTTTCAAAACTACCATGATATTTCAGTCAAATTTACGCATTTACCCAACGGTACTCTATAGTGTTGCGTCTCAACTTTCTGAATGGAAGTTGAACCAGGTGACCACTTTAACCCGCCTTTAGTTAAAATTTAAACCACACAAAATCCTAGACAAAATCCCAAAATTCGCCCGAGTATTCGGAACCTATGGACTCGTGAAGATAATCCCCATTTAATGAAGTAAAAACATTCGAAAGAATTTCTCAAAATTAAACAATCAACCGTTGTTAAACTTATTCTTATCATAATGAGTTATACAGCTAGCTTAAATTATTCTCTACATTTCTATGGTAATATGTTACCTTACGGCTTCTCCTCAAACGCCCCATTGCATTGGCCTTGGAGGTTGTTGTTGAACTTCGGTTTGATCTTTGGATTTTCCACATAGCAGCGTTCCTTACCCGGCAATGCTCGACTCAATTTATGGACCGCGGAGTGGAGCAGTCGCTGATCGTAGGCATCATCCGGGTGGCTAGTGGCATAGCTGACCATTGTTCCTATCAGCATAGTGATGAACGTTCCGATCAAGCTGTAGTACATGTAGGACACTGCGTAGATGTTTTCCGGAAACTGGAAAGACGACGCTTCAGGGGCGGTTGAATTTCGGAGCGATTCCTCTGATGCAGCATTCGTGATGGTTTGCAAAAGCCACGAATCCGATGGCCGCGCGATTGCCTGGGAGAAGGTGTCATTTGTGCAACCCTGCGAATAGAATTTCCATTTGAAATTTTGCTATGTTTAGTTCATTAAGAATGCAGTAGACTCACTTCGACAGAAGTAGGAAGAAATGGTGTCTCGTTATCAATGGTCAACCCTCCAAACGTAATCCAAAGTGTTACGATGTGGGAAATGATCATCCCACTGGCTGCCCCTTCCAGTTGGCAGCAGGGATGAGCATGGCGAGAAGGAAAACTCCTAGCAGTGGTCCAGACGTGGCTGAGGTCATCAACATGCTACTCTCGATCACTCCTGAAAGGAGACCAACGGCGAATCCTATTCCCATGACGATCACTCCGTATATGGCACCGATCAGTCTTATCATTTTCAGCTGGTTCTTGTCACGAGTATCTCTGAAGCATGGCAGTGGTGCCAGAAAGTCCTCCCATGTGACGGTAGCAGCAGCGTTGATATTGGAAACATTCAACGTCAATGCACCGTTCACCAGTGATCCCATGAAAAGGCCCAAGAATCCCGGAAGATAGGAAAATTTATCCTGTACAAAGAAGGCAGTGATTTCATCGATCTTGCTGATAAAACCAGCAGCCATCGGGTCACAATCGACGTACACAGAGTAGATTCCCATTCCGACAATCCAAACCAATGTGAAGAGAATAATTATAATGGGAACGTTGGTCATCAAGGTACGTTGTATTTCTTTAAACGAACCCATACTAAGGTATCGCTGGACGAAACTCTGCTGGCAACCGAAGATACTCAGCGACATGAACAGCTGTCCAAGCCAAGCGGATGTAGTGTCCACTCGTACCGTCAAATCACCAGTGAAGTCGAAAAATGTTAGCCGACCTGCGGAATAGAAATTTCATGATGATTATTTCGTTCCTAGAAATCCGCATTCTACTTACCATTTTCAGCTGGAATAGTAACTATCTCATCGATTCCCCAGACGTTAACCATGGACTGGATGATGATGGCGATCATGATTAGTATCATAGTAATCCCTTGGATCACATCCGCTGTGATGGCAGCCTTCAGACCGCCCAGAATATTGAACGCAATCGTGGTAACCGTGATCAAGAGAAGCGAGAACCAATACGGTACTCCAACGACGGTGTTCAAAGCAACGGCCGGTGTGTAAAGGGTGCAACCTAGGATCAGCAATGCTCGTACTACATACGTCCCGGATGCGAGACAGCGAACCAGGCGGCTGTTGAATCTGGAAATTTAGAACGCAGAGTTAGAGAATTCGTTTGGTGAGGTTAAGAAACCACATCTAACCTCAAATCCAAATACTGGTAAACCGACGTGATGCCCAGATTGTAGTACACCGGAATGAAGACGAAGCATACGATCGGATAGGCGGTCACCATACCGTACAGGGTTTCCCACATGGCCGATCCACGGTAGAACAGCTCACTCGGATAGCCGAGTAACGATCGGACGCCCAGAGTACCTCGGGCAATCGACAGCATCATCGCCCCGACGGAGATCGTTCCCATGCCGAAGACGTATTCGGCCTTGGTTTTCTCCTTCCGGCCGAAAAAGCGACCCCATAGCGGTATCAGGGTTGACACGATCACGAAAATGGAAAACGTGGCATAATCCCAGCCAAGGTTGCTGCCACAGTCGTTGGTGGCCATCTGGAAGGTGTAAATTATTTGTCTTCTGCTATTATTAAGTCATCCTAATTTTAGAAATGTTTTTATTTTAGAACTGGAAGCAGAATTCATGGTTGACAAGATAAAAGAATCCAGTGGGGCTGACAGCAAAGGCCAAGGCCATGAGAGCATGGTTATCATCCGGATTCTCTATCTTTATATGATATCATCCCAACCGCTTCATGTTTGCAATCACAATTCAGAATGAGAGATTATGTTTTGTTTAAATTAGGCAACCGCCGTAATTTTTGTTTGGTTTGTTGTTGAAGAAGTTTAATGTCTTATCAGTAAACAAATTTGCTACTATTGTGTTGTTGTTGATGTTTGGTAAATTGTGTATATATGCGAATCAAATAACAGGAGTACCAGTAGGACAAAGTCTTGTTGGATCTGATATGACAATAACGTTGGAGATGAGCCGAGAAAACAACAACAGTGGAAATTTTGTCGTGGAAATGAAATCAAACAAGCTGTCATAGCGTAGTGAAGAGTAACTTTTTATCAGTTGGTATGAAATACGTCTAAAACTTTCCTATTTTATAAATTTGGCTCAAAAGGCTTCCGTTGCGTTTATAGTTTCTGTTACTGGGTGTGGCAGAAAATACTGCGAAAATGATCAAACTTGAGTATTGGGTTAATTCGTGTAGCTAGTGACTGATTTCTGTCGAAATTGTATTTGTTTATGTTTAGTTTCAAGTGCTGCATCCAAACATTCTATTTGTTTTATTGCAAATTCGTCAAAATGTTCGCGAAAGAAGTGATCACAAGTTTAGTTTGTTGCTCGCCCAGAAGAAGCCGAAAGAGATTGCCAATGTGATGGGTGCCATTTGGCAATAGTTTACCGCATAAAAAAGTCCCTGCAGCATGGTCCTAAGCAGCGGAAGCCGGGAGGTGGACGTCCGCGCTTTGCACGCACGCCGAACGTGATTAAATCGGTCCGTGCACAAATTGATCGCAACCCGGTGCGTTCCATAAGAAAACTTGCAAAGGCAGCCAATATTTCGGAGAAATACCTGCGGAGAATCATCAAATAAGACCTGCATGCATCTTCCAGAGCCAGAGTGAAACACCACTTACGGACCGTGTCAAGGAACTACGAGTGACTCGTTCCACGAGAAAATGCTTTCCTTGTTGAAGAAGGAAAAAATGATAATCCTGTTCTCCGACGAAAAGCTTTTCAGCATCGATGCTGTGGCCAACAGCCGCACGGACCGGTTCATTTCACCGCAGAAAATGGAGAACGTTCCGGAAAAGTGAAATTCATATTTCAAACCAAACATCCGGCTGGTGTCATGATGTTTGGCTTGGTGGCGTCCAACGGTTTGAAAATGCCGCCTGTTTTCATTGATGCTGGAGTTAAAATCAATACCGAAGTGTATATCGGTATTTTAAAGGACCAACTGCTTCCCTGGGTGAAGGCCAACTTCTCCGAGGACCAAAACGTTGTCCAATCGAACCCAACAATGGTTGAACGATAACATGAAGTTTTGGCCGAAGGATTTGTGGCCCCTAGCAGTCCAGACCTTAATCCGTTGGATTGTTCGATTTGGGCATATGTTGATGCACGAGCCTGCAAAACATCACACCCTACACACTTAGATTTTTTAACCGAAATCTGTAAAGTTTTACCGAATTCTCAACAGCTGAACGTTCGGTAATCCGGTTTAACGGATTTCGGTGAAATTTTACAGATATCTGTTAAAAATTACCGGATTTCGGTAAAATTTTACCGAAATCCGTAAAATCGGATTACCGAACGTTCAGCTGTTGAGAATTCGGTAAAACTTTACAGATTTCTGTAAAAAAAATTTAAGTGTGTAGTGTGAAAACCCTGAAGTCAACCATAACACGCACATGGCAGTCTGGCTTCCGGCGTCGGCTCGAGGATGTTTCTAATAAAAATGGAGGACACATTGAATAATTTTTTTTAATAGGACTTTATAAAGATAACTGCACTCGAATATGTTGATATTATTGCTTGAATTAGTTGGAAATGGGAATTGAAAGAAATAGATCAAACCTTCGCATTATTTTCTGCCGCACCCTGTACCTAAGTTTTTGGTCAATATTCTAGAATTTATATAAAACACTGCGCAACTGGTTTGATTAATTTGTGATACAAACTTTAAATTAATAATTGAAAATTAATTAAAACTCTTTCACCGGAAATAAGCACAAGGACAAAGTTAATACTTAAACAAAAACGTAGTTTATTATATGAAATTAAGAGTAATTAATAGTGCGTTGCTCCTCCCTCGGCATTGAAGTCATGTACAATTTTAGAATATCATTGCCCAACTTGCTTCATTCTTTGATAATAGTAGTTCAGAGTTGAAGAAGGATATCAAACATACACAGATAAAAAGAAACATTGAATTTTCTACGTTATCAAATGCTCATAAAGGGAACGCTCGATTTTGCAGAAAATGATGGGATAGTTCATGTAAATTTTAGCCAGATAACGCCTGTTGAATGAGAGATTGCGAACAATTACGTTGTTTACGCATCATATGGCTTGGAATTAAACGAGGGAAAATTTTACGCGCTTGTTAAAATAAATTGTTTTTTTTTATGTATTTCCCAAAACCATCAACATTTACCAGTGCACAGTGGTCCAGTAAGCTACTTTAGGCGGACATGAGGTTTTCAATGCACTATGGTCCAGATTACGAATTTACGAGGAAACATGCTCCCAGCGCCTACACTCGAAACTTTACATCAAAGTGATGTTCTACAACATGGTTTGTATTACTAAGGCCCATTTTGTGATGTTGGTTAAAATTAAGGTGGTCCCCATTTTCACGGAAATACAGAACCTAACTTTTTTATTTGCAGAAATAGACGTTTACATTTTTGGGCAAAGTTGTAGCGCAAAAAATTTCATGGAATTTTCATATATAAATTTTTATGTAGCTTAAAAATTGACCGATTAAGAGCAATTTTCCCTCATCAACGTAGGGTGTACCATAAAAAATGTTTTTTTGCCTAACTTTTTTATTTCAATTCTCACCGTAAAGTTGTGTTCAGACGAGTTTTAGAACCTATAAAGACGCGTACTTTGGTGCACAAACTTAGCCGCTAGCTGCAATCAATCAATAGTTATTGAAGTTTTTCTTGAAAAAATACGCCCTTTTCAAATGTTGATTTTTATGATTGGGGCAAATACAAAAAAAAATTAAAGACGTTATTTAAAAGGACAATTTATATTGTTTAGCATATGTGAAAACTAGAGATATGTTATTTCTGTATCTTGAGAAAATTACATTTGAATCTGGCATGGTTTTAGAAGAAAAACTTCAATAACTATTGATTGATTGAAGCTAGCGGCAAAATTAATATATCAAAATACACGCCTTTAAAAGTTCTACAACTCGTTCTAACAAAATTTCACGATGAAAATTGAAATAAAACAGTTAGGACAGAAAAAGGTACACCCTAAGTTGACGAGGCAAAAGTTGCTCTAAATCGGTCAATTTTTAATCTAAAAAAATTGATGATGAAAATTCCATGAAATTTTCTGCGCTATATCTTATGTTCAAAAATGCAAACGTCTCATTTCTGCGAAATACAAAAGTTAGTTTTTGTATTTCCGTAGAAATGAGGACCACCTTGATTTTAATCAACATAAATAATAGCGCATAATTTTATTCAAGTTTTCATCACCATTTTTTTAAGGTTAAAAATTGACCGATTTAGAGCAACTTTTCCCTCGTCAACTTAGGTGTGCCTTAAAAAAACTTTTTCTGTCCTAACTTTTTATTTCAATTTTCATCGTAAAATTTTGTTAAGACGAGTTGTAGAACTTTTAAAGGCGTGTATTTTGATATATTAGTTTTGCCGCTAGCTTCAACCAATCAATAGTTATTGAAGTTTTTCTTCTAAAACCATGCCAGATTCAAATGTAATTTTCTCAAGATACAGAAATAACATATCTCTAGTTTTCACATATGCTAAACAATATAAATTGTCCTTTTAAATGACGTCTTTAATTTTTTTTTGTATTTGCCCCAATCATAAAAATCAACATTTGAAAAGGGCGTATTTTTTCAAGAAAAACTTCAATAACTATTGATTGATTGCAGCTAGCGGCTAAGTTTGTGCACCAAAGTACGCGTCTTTATAAGTTCTAAAACTCGTCTGAACACAACTTTACGGTGGAAATTGAAATAAAAAAGTTAGGGCAAAAAAACATTTTTTTATGGTACTCCCTACGTTGATGAGGGAAAATTGCTCTTAATCAATCAATTTTTAAGCTACATAAAAATTTATATATGAAAATTCCATGAAATTTTCTGCGCTACAATTTTACCGAATAGTGTAAACGTCTATTTCTGCAAATAAAAAAGTTAGATTTTGTATTTCCGTGAAAATGGGGACCACCCTAATTTTAATTAACATCAAAAAATGGGCCTTAGTGATACAAACCATGTTGTAGAACATCACTTTGCTGTAAAGTTTCAAGTTTAGGCGCTGGGAGCATGTTTCCTCGTAAATTCGTAATCTGGACCATAGTGCAATGGAAATTTGTGGTATTAGAGCTTTGGTTACTTCTGAAAACTTGTTGCAAACTTATTGTACTACAATTTGTATGAAATTATTTTTTTCTTGCATTAAACGCAAGAGTGGCGTATACTCTAACTTTTATGGGCCAATATCGTGAGATGGTATGTTCAGCAAAGTTGTAGAAATTGTTATTATAAAAAACTTTTGTAGAACATATTTTTTGTCTAGCTTCAAAGCCTACTGCGATAATTCCGAATTTTAGTAAATAATCGTTTTCGACTAAAAGTCATTCATTTTTATCTTTTACCAGCTTATGTGATCTACAAAGTTGTTTACATTTGACATTTTGCTACTATGTACAACGGATAGCGATATTATCAGGATTGACGTGCATCTTGCCTTTACGTTGAATGCTGTAATGAGGCACAGCCCAGCAAACGAGATATAAGTGCATAAGGGAACGTCTCATTAATTACGACACGCAAAAAGTGTACTTTATTATAACCCCCCTTGTCATGTTTTTTGTATGAACCTTCTAATTTTTTTGTAAGGATCGTCACGTTTTCCCAAACCCCACTCCCTACTACGTGGCATAATAATGGACCTTCCTAATGAAATTTTGAGGTAACGGCATGCAAGGAAGTTCAACCGTGTTGTCAGTTTGGAAGACGTTTTCAGTGGCTTCTTCTCACCTCCGATCCCGTAATCTCACTTATCAACAGACGTACAACTCGTGGTGAGACACAGTTTGATTTCACCTGAAGAAGCTCGAAACTTAATAAAAATTAACTAATATCCTATTAAGCGTTTTTCTATGAAAACACGTGGTAATTGTCATAAACTGAACAGAGATAGCCATGATTTCTGTGTGTTTTGATTCTATTTGAGCTCCTGATGTATGTTTTTATTGAAAACTGTATGTTACAGAAAGTAGCTTTAAAAAGATAGAAAAATATCATCTCTCCCAAATTCTCCTTAAACGTACTCTAAGGTGTGTTGAATCAAGTCATGGTATGCCATATTTTTTCAGGTGCTCCATTTCATGTCGTAAGGCCTATAATATGGCGTAAATTTAACTGAAAATTTACAATAAAATGAAAACAAGAAGAAATACAACTATGGTGCATTCAGCAAAATTGTAACAAATGTCAAAACAAACAAGTTTGTAGAACATAGCAAGCTGGTAAAAGTTAAAAATGAATGACTTTTAGTCGAAAAACGATTATTTACTAAAATTCGGAATTATCGCAGTAGGCTTTGAAGCTAGACAAAAATATGTTCTACAAAGTTTTTTATAATAACAATTTCTACAACTTTGCTCAACATATCATCTCACGATATTGGCCCATAAAAAAGTTAGAGTAGTACGACCACTCTTGCGTTTAATGCAAGAAAAATAATCTATACAAATTGTAGTACAAGTTTGCAACAACTTCTCAGAAGTAACCAAAGCTCTAATACCACAAATTTCCATTGAAAACCTCATGTCCGCCTAAAGTAGCTTACTGGACCACTGTGCACTGGTAACATTTGGATCGTTGAGTGAACCAGAGATTGGCTCTGATTGGAAACACCGTAATACCATAGACTAACTCTAAGACCAGTGATCCCATACAAAACAGATTTTTTCTTGGCTCAGTCAGTACTAGAACATCGTCCCAAGCTCGGTCCCAAGCTCAATAATGCACCCCTTATAATGGTCCACATGAACACACTCTCCAAATACTCTGTCAAAATAACACAGCAAATCAAAACAAAGGCGCAAGTATGTATAACAAGGTGCTGGCTTCAAGGTGTAATTCGGATAAGGGGTTCTACAACAGTGAACCAATTTCAAATCGCTAGTTACATAGTGATTGTTAGTAATACCAACAATCAATATGCAACTAGCGGTTTGAAACCAGTTCACTGTTATGTGGTCCAGTACCTTGGCCAGCTGCTGATACGTATTTGCGCTATTTTTGTTTTGATGTGTTATTTTGATAGAATATTTGAGTGTGTTCAACGAGTTCATCGTGGAGGCGCATTATTGAGTTTGAGACAAACTGGGTAATGTTCTGGTACTGACTGAGCCAGACGGGACCGTTTCCATCCTGGGACCTACTGTGCACTATGGCCATACCGGCCCAGCTGCAGCCAGTCGAAGGCATGTTGGGCGGGCAGATCGTCAAACCCTAGCATCGCTGCGATGGTAACGCCTGCGGAACGTGAGAAGAAATGAGCCATCGCAACAGACAGGCGATCAAGGAGGAGCGCGCGCGTACGCGTATACGTATGTAATAATCAAAACCTAGTTTCCAAATCTCAGGCCTTGCGGTGGCGTCCAAAAACTGACCATCCCTTTTTCTTACCGCAGCTCTGTCATGCATTGGAGCCATTCAATCGTTGAAAGGTTTTTATACGACAACTCACATGCAGACAGTCAGCAGAAGAACATGAAGAATGCTACAGGAATTGGGAGGACTACACCAGGGCACCCAACCGTGATCTCTTTACCCCGTGGATGCGTTAAGCTGACTTTCAGGTGTCTTTCACCCAATCCGTTTTGGCCCTGCATACAGTAAAATATGAGGGCAATCACAGGTTGTCAAACTTGATCAAATCTAAAAGGGATAAGAGTCCACTGCCATCGGATGTAGTATTCGTGCTAAAATGAGTGGTTAACCAATTTCATCATGATCATCATCATGTTGACCAAACTTCGTATAACACATAAGGTACTCGAAAACGAGCTGGCTAAGATGCCAGCTGTAAAAAAGTGTGCAAAAGTATCAAAAGAAGTCGGCCCCACTATTGCCCAAAACCTTATGAGTGGTGCCAGGAGCATTCGGTCATAAATAAGAGATCCATTGAACCAATGAAATAGAAACCCAACCATAATGTTGTAGTTTATTTCCTGAATGTTTAAAGCAAATCCGACTTTAAGTAATGTTTTGGCAACCAGTATTGTGTGTCTCAGATGCTACAAAGCCCCCTGATCCTGTCTATTTAAACTATGGCTCAGAAAATATGAATGTCACCAGGATTCATTCAAAACTAACATTATGGATTGAATTCGTACAAAGTCAAAAAAGTGCCCAATCGCAATCATAAACAGAATTTGCTATTATTTGGCGAAATATTCATGTATCATTAAAGACGATGAAACTCACGTCTTGGAAGACTTTAAAAAAATTCTAGAACTGGATTTCTATACTGCTATGGCCAGAATTGCAACACCTATTTAATTTTCAAAACAAAAAAACTGACACTATTTCCTAATAAATTCTTTGTTTGGCAAGTAATTTGTTCATGTTGCAGAAAAATTTAATGTTTCATTATCCACAAACAACAATTAAAATTTCCAGAAAAGTGCCTGTAAAACAAGTGCTGCTTTTCGTTAGAAGGTACCACAATTATAGAGCTTTGTTTGGCCCACATTCGCATCGGCAATGACTCCTATACAACCTATCATTTAATATCAATGTCACAACTGATAATACTCTCCCAATAGTCCTGATTTACACCAATCTTAGGCTCTGACAAGCGGACGGCACCGTAAAGATGCAATAGGTTAAAAATGCCAAACATTTCAAAATTCTGAGCCAAAGCTGCCAGCATGGTCAATACAATTTTTTATGGTATGAGTGAAGCGTCAAGTTTAAATTTTTATAGCAATGCAGAATTACAATGTTTTGACTGTGTGATCTTGTAAACAATGTCAAAACTTATGAAATAAGAAATAGAAATAAAATGCTTCATGCATTTTACAGACCTTAGCTCATGTTAACGACATACTCAAGAAACATTTGGATATCAATTGTCTTAGCGAAACAACGTATTTTTTTATTGGGTTGTGTAACATTAGGGTGCCAATAAAAATCGACTTTTCGAATTTAAAAAAAAAAAATGAGTAGTGCCAAAAAGTTTTGTCTCCTCGAAAAAAGTCCAAATGTTAAATTTGAGCCATCAAAGTTTGACTTTTTTGACCCATGAAAAATCAGAGTGTATTTGAAATTTTAGAAATCGATTTTTTGTATGCCAAATGTCTTAGAAAAGCTGGTAGGATTGGGCTTGTGATTAATGCGTTGATAACAAAATACGTGGGCTTACGAGAAGACAATGTTAGCCTCTAGCACGAGAGTTCAGATCGACGGTGATGAAATTGGTGGTTGACGAATTCGTGCTGTCTGGGCTCATTGGCGACCGCCGATAACGACACCAGCAGAGAAATGCAAAGCCGCATTATGGCTGGCAATCGTGCCGACGTCTGGACTCCGAAGGACGCTGAGATCGAACAAACTTCGCCGAACCACAAAGGTGACCATCTACTGGGAACATCAATTAGACCGGTAGTTCTCTACGGCTCACCAGGACCCATCGACATTGCTAGTGGAGGACCGACGCGCCCTTGGAGTCTTTGCACGGAAGGTGCTGCGTACCATCTACGGTGGACGCGCAGATGGAGAAGACGGAACGTGGAGGAGGCGAATGAACCACGAATTGCACCAGTTGCTGGGAGAACCGCCCATCGTGCACATCCGCTAAGGTCGGCCGACTACGATGGGCTGGGCATGTCGTAAGAATGTCTGAACGACAGCCCTCTCAAAATGGTTCTCGAAGCAGATCGGCAGGCCCACAAGAAGAAGAGAGCGCGCAACGAGCAAGGAGGATCCGATCCAAGTGAAGGCGACCTGCGGACTCTCCGCAGACAGCGAGGCAGGCGAGATACGGCCATGGACCGATTACAATCGAGAACAACTGCCAGCGATACAGCAGAGCCACACCGGCCATAGTTCTGATTGGTAAGGTAAGGTAAGTATTAGAAATTCACAAAACGTCTACATCTGGTGATAACCCGAAAAAAAATTGAAAAAAAATCGACCTTTTGGGATTGGGAAATTTTTCCTTTTTTCTATTTTTTTTGTTTTGAGATTTTACATGGATCAAAAAAGTAAACCGCTTACTGAAGTCTAATTCAGCTCCAATTTACCATGGGGACTTTTTTCGAGTAGACAAAATTTTTGAGCGCTACTTTGGTTTTGATAGTCCCATATATTGGCACCCTATATTACATAGTACCATAGCACAACAAGATATTGATTGGGGCACTTGGTATGATCCAACTTGTGCAAACTCCGACGTTACCTGAAAGACACAAGCTAGAGGGAAATTTATAAAGTACACTACTTAGTATCGAAGTCTCGTTGCTGTCTACCTAAGCCCTTGGGGTGTGGAGGTAGTTCGCCTGCCCTTGGTGCACCCTGGACTCGATGACCTAGGCGAGAAAAATGAGGATGAGGCACATTCGGAATAGGAACACCTACCGTAGAACCATGCGGGAGGCGACTGAGTTCAATTGCCGGTTTGATCTAAGATCTTTCCTTGAAGGGAAATTTATCGAAAGGTCTCAATTGGAACTATGGAAGTTAATGTAAGTTAATGAAGTTCACACTATATTGGTGATAAAGATTTTTGAGTTCAAAGTCTATATTTAAATATATTTAAAGACTGAAAACCCTAGTAATATTGCCAAACCCATCAGGCTTTATTTAGTTTTATTAAAGTTTTAGAAAAGCCACTAGAAATCAATTTAGTTTTATCATGGTACCAAGTT
Source organism: Aedes japonicus (assembly GCA_034211315.2). NCBI lineage: Eukaryota > Metazoa > Arthropoda > Insecta > Diptera > Culicidae > Aedes > Aedes japonicus. The sequence goes on along the minus strand of JASCZW010010975.1, from coordinate 17,716 downwards.
TTAGTTTCATATTTTAGTCAGGTTAATGAAAACCTACAGAGCTTGTTTGAAACGATCATAAAACCTTGTTTTCTCACATTCTTCTTACTCCTATTAGAGGTTTCATTTCGAATTTATGAACTTTTGAGCTGCCGTTTTAGGACTCATTCATATTATCTAGTTATGGTCAGTAGAAAAATAATTTAGAACCATTTTGCCTTCAGTAAATGCATTGAGCGGCAAATTGGTTTCATAGTATTCATTGCGAAGATAAATTTGCTTTAATTTTACCAATCGCCATATTTAAATATAAGGAATAATTGAAATAAGATGAAGAAATGCACCAAATTCTAAATATAATGCAAATGAGCTGTAGATCGGAGACCAATTTTGGCATTCTTTAAGATTCTGATTTTTTCAGAAAATTCATGATTAATTTCGTTTTTGTAGCTGTCATTTCTGAGGCGCATTAATTATCAGCTCCTATATTCCAAGTATAAACCGTAAATTATTAGATATTCTGCTACTTGCTATTGTTATTTTTTCATTCATATTATTTACTGCTAAATGAATCAGAAGAGTAAAGAATCGAACAAAGCAGAACAACAAAAACCAACTACGATATCACAGTGAAGTTTGACAGCTGTGGCCAGTTGACCGTAAGCTGGTTCTCATGGCAGCCAATAGGTTTTATGAAGGTTCTCAAGAGGTCATAACATCTCTCACTAGAATATATTGAAAATATTTATGGTCTTATAAAGGTTTTATTAACTTGTTTTCACAACCGTCTAGAGAGTGGGCCACTTTGTGCAAATTTCGGCTTTAAGGAAGCAACAAATCCGGGAAGAGTGCTATACGGCTGGAATAAAACTAAAATTGTTACTTGGGAATAGAGATTTTCAAACCGATAAAAAAAAATAGAAATCACCAGAAACTTAGTACCGTAGAGCAGGGTGACTTCGATCAACGGGGTGACTTCGACCGCCAAGTCCGATATTTATTCAATTTAAAATTATCCTTCTCCAAGTGCCCGAATTTTCGAAGCTATGAACCATATATATTCAGCATTTATTAGGATATATATATATATATATGCATATATATATATGTATATATATATATATATATATATATATATATATATACTGTTACATTTCTCTATTTCCTTCGCTATAAAAAATATTTAAAAAAATGCTCCTTATGGTACTTTTTACCAAGCCCAACAACAATCATATATTCAAGCAATAAAATGATTTTTAAAAAAATCGACAACCACATTTTCAGATTACTTAAACATTCGTCTCTCTAAGCTAATCGAAAAAATATTAATTTTGTATACATAAACAAATTAATGAATAAAAAAAATATTTTGATCGAAAATTAAGAGCAAACGAATAAACGCGACAACCTTCTCGAAGTGTTGCACTACCTTCCAATCTGTCAAAGGGTTTGTTTTGTTTTGTTCTGTGTTGGAGAAAAGGTGTGAAACATTGATTTCGACAATTTAATGGCATTGGGAAGTCACTCAAAATGGTTCGTTTTTCTACACACAGCCCCTCCCTCACCTTGGTCACCCTTTTTGTGTGGTTCTTTTGGATCGTCACGGTCTGTAAAATCCCCTTCCCCCTAAAAATATGATGATATTAACGAACGTTTCCTTAGCTGTTAATGACTCGCACTTATTCTGCCGTGAATCGCATATCAGTACCATATTTTCTTGATTTCCTATCCATATGGGACGGATATGCGATTCACGGCAGTGTTGGCGTCCTTACACCGGTGTAATACCGAATTAAAAACGACATGAATGAGGTATTTCTGTTTGTCTAATATTGTGGTGAACTACTGAAAAATAGCAATGGATGGGTCGCTCATAAATGAGGTCATGCTTTTAATAGAAGGGAGCTTTGGGAATTGTGATAATCTGTACACAAAATTTAAGGTCCATAAAAAAAACATGACAAAGGGGGAGGGTTTTGAAAATGGTCCTTTTTTGCGTGACATAATTAATGAACGTTCCCTTTGGGGAATGCTCCACCCCTGTGCTATTCGGGAGACATCTGCATCAAACGGTTTGCATAAAAATTTGGTGTTTTTTTATTCATTTAAGCACTTCAAATGGATAAAATTGATTTTGATCGAAGTCACCCCATTATTGAAAATTGGCCGCGGGAATTAAACCATTTTTTTAAAGTTCATCTGACATGATAAATTTTTAAAATTTCTGTGTAGTGTTATACAACAGATACCAGTACTGGTTTTAAAAATGTAAAACTAAATTTTAAAGATAATTATCATAGAAAATTTCAAGAAATAGTACAAAAAGTGATCGAAGTCACCACGTTTTACGGTACCAGAAAATTCTATTCGCCAGGCCGGTCGTATCTCGGAAGCCGCTTGTTACTTACCTCTAATATTCCGTTCAGATGATTTAATCAGAAAATTCACTGTAAGTGTTCAATTTATTTTTAACTACACTCTAAACTTTTCCGGAAACTGCCGAGTTCCTCGGATTTTTCTCCTATACGATAGACACACGGATCGCACTAGACGTTGCGCTCAGCCTTCGCTCAGTTCTGTGCTGAATCGAATAACTTCTTCTGCCACCAGATGCTTTATTTGACAATTTTCCATCAATATTTCATTCTGAACAATCATCACAATGTATTCAGAGAAGGAAAAAAAAAGCCACGCTCCCAAAGCGCGCACGTGTATGTTCAACGAACGAGAGTAATCGCACGACTAGATGATTCGAGACCATGCCTTTGAATTAGTCATACTTAAGTGGAACTAGCGAAACTAGCATTGTTATCAGTAATTTATTCGCCTAATGTTGTGATGATAATATCACATTCAAAGTACCTTGTTGTTTGTCCACAAAATATTACGACCTTGACCTTACTTCTGACGGAGCAAGTTTTTTTTCTTGTTTTTTTTGACAGGTGATTGTGTTAAATTGTATAAAGTGTGAATTGTTTGCACTATTCGTTATCTGATATAGTATGCAGATAGATACTTTGTGAAAACAAAACAAAATTCTTTATGAGTCATGTTATCTGCAGTTGTTGCATCGGAGCAAGGAAAAGCTGTGCCAATGTCGAAGGAACCAATGGAGACGCTGGGTCGGTCTCAGTTGAAATTCCACAACTCAAATTTCATTCCAAATTAGCAACCAACCTAATGAGAGTCTAGCGGCCCAAGGCCACACACACACGGGCCGGTAAACAAATTAACTGGAATGGGAAATACATTCCAGGGCGCTGAGCGCATTTTTGCATGTCTTCAAGTGGCAATTCACTGGCGAATATGCAATCCTCTACATTACCCGTAACTAAGTATAACGAGAGAATGTAAGTGCACAGGTAAGCACACAGATTCGCACACACACACAGTCAATGGCTATTCATCAAGCCATCCGATGAAAGTATAAATGAACCATCCCTCTCGGTTGGTTCATAATTTAAAAATTTCATCTGGACCGGGTGGGCATGATGGCGAAGTCGCCCGGGAGGAGAGATTTTGTTTTCCTCTTGAATGAGCTAGAACAGGACGGGACGAGTGTGGTGTGTGTTTATTCAGACCACCTGAAATATGATGTAATGCAGAGAAAGATATGCTTCGGGGAAGATTTGCCAGCCAACAAGTCATCCGACAAAAGGTGCAGCGCCGGTACGGGTGGGGGGGGAGGAGTTGCAGCGGAATGATGGAAATGAGTTTGTTGCATTTTAATGGGTAGCTAAGTGGATCTGTTATTACAAGGTTTTCCACTGTGTTTTTTCTGTGCTTTGCCAAGCAGCGCTTTTCATTTAATAAGAGCGAATTTTCTCTGTTTTCTTTGGATCGTGAAAATGGGTCAACCACCAGACCTTCCCTCCCTTTCGGACGGATTTTTCAATGGCTCTTGGCCTGGGCGGATTTGTGGATGGTTGTTTTGAAATCGTTGGGTTCGTGCGTTGTCGGGGAGAAACGGGAGTGAACTTGAGTTATAAGTTGAACTAATGATGACTGTTATTTTTTTTTACAAGCTATTTAGAGACTTTTTTTTAATATTTTGTTTTGCGATACATAACAAGAGGGTTTCTATTGAATAATAAAGAAATGACAATATTGTGAATACGAGCGTATTAGGGGTTCTTATGAAACTAAATCATTCTAGAAAACCGAGCTCTCTTCTAGCTGTTTGCACCGTCTCACGTGAAAATAATTTTATAAAATAAATGTTTTCAGCGCACACTTTTGAACCATCCTCATTCTTATAAAATTCCATTCAATAGGCCATAAAAATAAAAACGAGTAATTACTCACAAGCAAACCAGTTTGAGTAAAGTAAATTGTTTAAGCATTTGCTCAAATTCGTATGAATAAAGTTGTACTCGGAGTAAGTTGCAATTTCGAATATAGCATTTGCTCCGTCAAAACAAATTTCTCTTGCTATTCTTAGGTACACGCAGAAAAAAATACCGTCATAACAAACATATTCCTGGTAAATCCAAATATAAATCTATTTTATTCAGGCCGCAAACATAAACTTGTTTTATTTCAACATATTTTGTGTTTAAAACCAAGTATCATCGATGTTTGAAATAAAAATCAGGCCTGTTGAAGTGGCGGACTTAGTCCGTGCTTTAACCTACCCCGCAGTGGGATGTTAGGCAAAAATGTCGTTGGTTCGAGTACCACTGTACACATGCCCTTTTCGCTCAATTTTCCTAAAACATCTGCTATGTTTCCGAGCCTGCCGCACACTAGCGGAACTATCAAAAAACTTTCTCTTCATATCTTTCAATTCTAGCCAAAAACATTGTTGTTCACTCTTGGTGCCTCATGGTGATGAGCGAACATCTCCTTCAACATCATAATCGTTACTCCTCGCACGGAGAATATATAAAATAACAATTAATGTAAATTATTGTTGTTTTAAGAAAATATTTGGATTGATTTGGTTGCGTTCTAAATTTTATTTCTTCTATGCATCTGAGTTAGTATAATTCTGGTTGTGGCTTGAATGCCAACAGGTTCTAAGAACCGAGCAATGTGATGATTGGCTCATGCTGCAACGGCGAATGCTTGCCTCGGCCTCCCATTATGGAGAGGGAAGTACACGTTAAAATTCCCGATGAATGTATTGTTGAAATTAACATGCTTTGAATTTGATTCAAAAATTGTTATTTGTGTTCACAACATGCTTTCTATTTCCTTTAAATATTTTTTTTGTTTCAAGTTGAATATCGACCGTTTTAGTTTAACTGGACAAAATTTTTATCTGTCCAGAAAAAAGGATTGTTGGTAAGCCAAAAAATTTTCTGAAATATCAATACAGGTAGATGTCTGACGATTGCTTCAACGAGGAGTATCTGGAGGATGAACAGAATCACAGCAAGCCTTTTTTATTTACCATGGAGGATAGTTGCCATGGTGAGGATAATGAAAATGGAAATCAGAATGCAACGGGCAGCGAAACTACCTGCAAAAACTGCTGATGATGCGAAGTTTGTGTATATTCTGACTTCCTTTGGAAAACTCTACAGGAAAAATCTCAAACGCCGTCAGCGAAACAGAAAAATACATGACCGTTCAGCAAGTGACGACGAAAATTGACAACATGACGCAAAGTAAAGTCGGACCGGAAGCAGATTGCAAACCGAAAAATTGTTCTGAACGAGTTGGAAAGAAAGTTTTTCCAGTTGATGGAATGACCTTAGCAAGTTCTATAAACTTTATAAAATGGGCTTTTCTGTTGTGATATTAATTTAAACTATGTTGTGATTGATGAAGTTTTTTTCCAGAAGCAGATAATTTATCATCTCCATGCGAAGCGCTAGGAGCGGACGGGGAGCCTGGTGCGCCGCGAAGCTTTCGCAGGGGCGCCTCGAGCGAATTTAAAAAATGGTCTTCAACTGGCTTAGAACACAGTCTAAGAATATTAAAATTTCCGTTTTAAATTTTTGATCAAATGATTTAAAACCAGAAGATATTAAATATACGGGAATCTATCTTCGACGCTCAGAGAATACTCTAAAATCTTTTTTGATTCAACCGGCATCACGAAATGCATTGTAATGTGCTTTTCGTCAACAGAGCGCGAGAGAAATTATCTCAGCAAACACTGTGCACCGACGGTCATATGAATGACAAACGTTGTGTGCCGCTCGGATGATTGATTATTTTTCTCTCGCTGCGTCTGTGATTGTGAGAAGGAGAGAGCCGTATTGCCATCATTCATGCTGTGGCTGAATACTAGTTAGCATTTGCGCGCCAAATTTGTCACCATTCGGTCTGTTTGTGGTTTTCGCTCGGGTTGTCGTTTCTGCTTTTTGACGTGGGTAGGTATTTTGCCAGATTAAATTAAAAGAAAATCGATGGTTTTATGGAATATTCGTTACGTAATCAATATTACTTCTCAAGCTTGATCATGAAGCGATTTCTGATTTTAAATCATGCTAAAGATACCGAACAAGAGGAGGAACACCAGAAACAGGATGAGAAAAGAAAAGCTAAAATGCGCAAATATGACGACAGCTATCTCAAGTTTGGATTTACGCATAAGGTGGTAAATAGTGAAGACCGTCCACAATGTGTTCTGTGTCTAAAGATTCTTTCGGTAGAATCTATGCTTCCCAGCAAGCTTAAGCGGCATTTGGAAACCCACCACCCGAGTTTGGCAAAAGAGGCCAGGGATTTTTTTCAACAGAAATTGAGTAAAAATAAGCAGCAGCATGCCTCTTTTTCACGACAAACGCACATCAATAGCAACGCGTTACTGGCATCGTACAAAGTGGCCTATCGTGTGGCGCAGTGTAAAAAATCGCATACCATCGCAGAAGAATTGATCTTACCAGCCGCCGTGGATCTGGTTTCGACTATGATTGGAGAGCACGCAAGTCAACAGCTGTTGAAAGTGCCTCTTTCCAACAATACCATTGCACGTAGGATTGGCGACATGGCCAACGACATCAACTGTCAGCTCGTTGATTTTTTGAAAAACCGACAGTACGCGTTGCAGTTGGATGAAGCTACGGACAATAATTAGGATGCACATCTAATTTGCTACGTCCGGTTCATCAATGAAGGCGACTTTTCGGAAGATCTGCTGTTCTGCAAGCCTATTTCTGGAGGAACGTCTGGACAGGAGTTGTTCGAAATAACCGATTCCTACATGGTTGAGCATGGAATTCCTTGGCAAAACTGTGTAGGAATCTGTACAGACGGAGCACGTGCTATGTCAGGGCGATTCCAGGGATTGCAAGCAAGGGTTCGCAGTAAGGCTCCCAATGCTACGTGGACCCATTGCATTATTCATCGAGAGGCATTGGTAGCCCAATGTCTGAGCAAAGACATCAGCGACGTAGTAGAAACAGTTGTAAAAGTGGTTAATTTTGTAAAGACGCGGCCGATGAAAGCAAGATTTTTTGCAAAACTTTGTGAGGATATGGGAGCAGACCATTCTAGTCTGCTCTATTACAGCAGTGCCCGATGGCTCTCATTTGGTAATTCAATGTTGCGAGTGTTCGAGCTTAAAAACGAAATTCATTCGTTTTTGGTTGATGAAAACCACCCGTGTACCCCAAAGTTTGCAGATCCAGATTTTCTGGTTAAAATAGGATCTCTCACTGATCTGTTCAAAAAACTAAATGTTTTTAACAGGTCTTTGCAAGGCAAAGAGTCGCACATATTGCAGCTATCTGACAAGATTGCTGCGTTCAAGAAAAAACTTGAACTGTGGAAAAAATGCACAAAAAATGAAGATTTGGCTTGCTTTCCACAACTCAACTCTTTTCTGCAAGAAAATCAGCTTTCGTTGCCACAATACCTGAAATCGGTTTTTGCAGATTTCTTAGCCAAATTGTCTCAAGAAATGGATAAATATTTTCCAGTCAGTGAGATCGAAGCCGTAGTTTGGGTAAGAAATCCATTTATTGACGAAGTTCCAGAGTACTTAATAAATGAAGCAGAACAGTTCGTTGATTTAGCAACCGACTCCAGCATGAAACTGAAATTCCAAGCTTTATCGCTGATTGAATTTTGGACTCATGCACACACAGCATATCCACTGATCGGCATTAAAGCATTGCGTGTTTTGATTCCATTCGCAACTTCATATTTATGTGAAACTGGGTTCTCGGCAGTGGCTGCTATTAAAACCATATATCGTTCTAAGCTAGATATTGAAAGAGAGATTCGTGTTGCTATTTCCAAAATAACTCTGAGATTTAATACACTAGTGAAGAAAAACAGGCTCATCCGTCACACTAAGATGTTATTTCATGTTTATTGTCAAAACAAGTTGTAAAATTGGTTTCTCATTGAATAAAGAGTAAACGAAATTGAAAAACACATTATTTTTTTCTACGAAAAATATCGAATTCCCAGGCTTTGAATACTGGGGCACCGTGGATTGATCAAAAAGTTTCGAAGGGCGCTGTGATTACAAAAAGTTTGGGAACCGCTTACGGACCTATCAATACACTTTCTCTTCATGTCTTTGTGTTCTAGCAATAAAATTACTGTCCGGTCCTAGCGCTTCGCATGGAGATGATAAATTATCTGCTTCTGGAAAAAAAACTTCATCAAAGATCGTTACTTCCGCGCTGGGGAGAATACAAAAATAACAATCAAAAATGTTGTGATTGTTGTTGTGTAGATCAAACCACGCAAATAAATCGGTTCCACAAAAATATTTATTTGTTACTTGGAATCCGTGATCACCAAAATTACTTCATCCTTTGCATATTTGATAATACACCTCCTCGAAGTTCAGAATCATCTTCGAAAAATGTTTGAGCAACAATGTTCACATTTTCTTGAAAAAAAAAACCGCCTCCATAATCATAAACCAATCCTGGACCATTTTCCTTAATATTGATGACCGTTTCCATTATTGTTACGACATTTACCCTTATATTGGGCTATAAACTAACAATCTCCTAAAAAAAATTAACGATACATAAGATAGTAAAAAGTCAAATAACAAAATGCTGAATAGGCTGTTAAGTTTATAAAAAAAACCCGCATTAATCCACCGATGGTGAGACTGAACCCTTCTTACACTTCACCAGAATTACGAACTCAAATGTGGCCAGTATGGTACTGGATACATATATTCATCAGAAATTCCAGGATGATCCAGGAATATTGAAAATATAACATATCGAATATTCTTGGATCTTCCTGGAATTTCTGTTTATTAAATAAACTATTTGACAATCCTGAAAACATTGTTCATCGATGTGATTAAAATATTGCCATTAATAATGCTTAGATGGAAATACTACCTCACAATGCCCTCCGCTCAATTTCAAACTACTTCTATTCAATTTTCACTGCCTGCCGTGCGCTAACGGAACTATCAATACTTTCTCTTAACAACTTTGTTCTAGCAAAAAATTGCTGTCTACTCCTAGAGCCTCATGGTGATGATAAATTATTTCCTTCTCAAAACAACATCATCACAGATCGTTACCCCGCGTATGGGAGAATACAAAGAAAGACTATATCAGATCTGTTTATGTTAGTTAGAAAACCCGCATTAATCCACCGATGGTGAGACTGAACCCTTCTTACATTTGACCAGAATTACAAACTCAAATGTGGGCAATATTGTACTGGATACATATTTTCATCAGAAATTCCAAGAAGATTCAGAAATATTCAATATGCCATACATTCAGTTGATAAAATGAACTATTTGTCAATCCTAAACGTATTGTTCAGGATTGAACAAAAGTAAAATATTACCATTATTAATCTTTAATGACCTGTTTATGTTATTTATATAGAAGAAGAAATTACATAAATATTAGAAATTTCATACAATTAGTCCATAGAATGCATTATTAGACAATCCTAAGAATCAATTTCGATTATCGATATGGATTCAAGATGCTTAATAAGTACATATTCGTTGAAAATAGTAAATGGAGACTTTGTGTAATTTTGGAATATACTCGTCGCAGTTCAAAACCAGACCACTCCCTAGTAGCACACTTGTTGCCATTCGGTTGAGATAACATAAATATGACTTGCTAAGTCATAATCAAGTTACTACAACTAATAAAGGTCGTAGTGTGCTACATGGGCTCGAGCCAATCGATGCTGCTCTAATTCTATAGAGTCGCATAGTGTGGCTAGTCCGCTGTATGTGCTATACAACGCTCCAGATGCGACACAATAGAATGCAAGCGGCATCGATTGGTGTGATTGGTCTTGTTTGGTTTTGCACTGCAACGAGTATATTGTCATCTCACAATTATGTGCTCTCAGGTATTGTTTTGGTCATATCTCCATGAAGGATTATCCAATCATAATGAAATTTTGACCAGTTATTTGGAAATATCATAGCTTTGATTTGGCACCAACAAAACTAAAATCGGTACACAAATAGCTCAGTATGTAATCGGAGACTAAACTGTTTGATTACTATTATAATAGGCCTTCAAGTACTGTTTCGTTCATATCTTCGTAACGAAATGTCCGAATGAAAAAAAAATCAATAGCGTTCTATGGGAATGTTGTAGTTTCCATTTGCCGTCAACAGAACTGAAATCGGTTCACAGATGGCTGAGAAACCGATGTGACATTATTTGTAACGCACACACACACACACACACACACACACACACACACACACACACACACACACACACACACACACACACACATACATACACACAGACATGTGCTCAGTTCGTTGAGCTGAGTCGAATGGTATATGACACTCGGCCCTGTGGGCCCTCGGATAAAAAGTCGAGTTTTCAAGCGATCTTAATACCCTTCTATTGATGTAAGAAGGGTAAAAGGGAAGTTAACATAATGAAATTTTGAACACTTATTTGGAAATTTTATAACTTTAATTTGGCGTTAACAAAGCTTCAATCCTGAGCTTCAATTTTGACTATCGATATGGATTCAAGATGCTTAATAAGTACATATTCGTTGAAAATAGTAAATGGAGACTTTGTGTAATTTTCGAATATACTCGTTGCAGTTGAAAACCAGCCACTCGAGCCAATCGATGCTGCTCTAATTCTATACAGTAGCATAGTGTGGCTAGTCCGCTGTATGTGCTATACAACGCTCCAGATACGACACAATAGAATGCAAGCGGCATCGATTGGTGTGATTGGTCTTGTTCGGTTTTGCACTGCAACGAGTATATCATCTCACAATTATGTGCTCTCAGGTATTGTTTTGGTCATATCTCCATGAAGAATTATCCAATCATAATGAAATTTTGACCAGTTATTTGGAAATATCATAGCTTTGATTTGGCACCAACAAAACTAAAATCGGTACACAAATAGCTCAGTATGTAATCGGAGACTAAACTGTTTGATTACTATTATAATAGGCCTTCAAGTACTGTTTCGTTCATATCTTCGTGACGAAATGTCCGAATGAAAAAAAAATCAATAGCGTTCTATGGGAATGTTGTAGCTTCCATTTGCCGTCAACAGAACTGAAATCGGTTCACAGATGGCTGAGAAACCGATGTGACATTATTTGTAATGCACACACACACATACACACACACACATACACACACACACACATACATACACACACACACATACATACACACAGACATGTGCTCAGTTCGTCGAGCTGAGTCGAATGGTATATGACACTCGGCCCTGTGGGCCTCGGATAAAAAGTCGAGTTTTCAAGCGATCTTAATACCCTTCTATTGATGTAAGAAGGGTAAAAAGGGAAGTTAACATAATGAAATTTTGAACACTTATTTGGAAATTTTATAACTTTAATTTGGCGTTAACAAAGCTTCAATCCTGAGCTTCAATTTTGACTATCGATATGGATTCAAGATGCTTAATAAGTACATATTCGTTGAAAATAGTAAATGGAGACTTTGTGTAATTTTCGAATATACTCGTTGCAGTTGAAAACCAGCCACTCGAGCCAATCGATGCTGCTATAATTCTATACAGTAGCATAGTGTGGCTAGTCCGCTGTATGTGCTATACAACGCTCCAGATACGACACAATAGAATGCAAGCGGCATCGATTGGTGTGATTGGTCTTGTTCGGTTTTGCACTGCAACGAGTATATTGTCATCTCACAATTATGTGCTCTCAGGTATTGTTTTGGTCATATCTCCATGAAGAATTATCCAATCATAATGAAATTTTGACCAGTTATTTGGAAATATCATAGCTTTGATTTGGCACCAACAAAACTAAAATCGGTACACAAATAGCTCAGTATGTAATCGGAGACTAAACTGTTTGATTACTATTATAATAGGCCTTCAAGTACTGTTTCGTTCATATCTTCGTAACGAAATGTCCGAATGAAAAAAAAATCAATAGCGTTCTATGGGAATGTTGTAGCTTCCATTTGCCGTCAACAGAACTGAAATCGGTTCACAGATGGCTGAGAAACCGATGTGACATTATTTGTAACGCACACACACACATACACACACACATACATACACACAGACATGTGCTCAGTTCGTCGAGCTGAGTTGAATGGTATGTGACACTCGGCCCTGTGGGCCTCGGATAAAAAGTCGCGTTTTCAAGCGATCTTAATACCCTTCTATTGGTGTAAGAAGGGTAAAAAGGTGGAAATAAGGAATAAACAATTCCTCCTGGTTTTCGTAGTACTAATTACACCCAGGACTTTCCATCTCTCCCGAAGACATCCAAAACCCCTGACGCCCCTATTTTAAGAACAGAAGCCCCCTCCTCTAGTGGGCTGTTCTCATTTGATGACATTGCCGAAGGTATCTTTAAGCACCTCGAAATTTCTGACCCTCTCAAAAGGCAATGCTTCCAAATGTGAAGACTTTTTTGAACCAATTAACAATTAAGTGGCCCCTTTCCTTCGATGGATAATTTTCCAAATGAGGTGGGGGATTTGATCGCTATTCTGCAGTGGAATTGTCGTAGTCTTGTTCCTAAATTGGAATCTTTTAAATTTTTAGCTCACACTACCGGTTGTGACGCATTTGCTCAAAAAGCGCTACTCCTTCTATAGAGTGAATTTTCCGCTTATTACAGGTATTGAAGTTGTCGAATGTCAGGCTGTTATTAAAAATAAAAGTCTTTCCATTGCTTCTGTATATATTCCTCCTAGAGCCTCAATTTACCGAAAACAACTTTCAGATATTTGTTCGATCCTTCCTTCTCCACGGTTGGTCATGGGAGATTTTAACTCTCACGGTACAGGCTGGGGAGAACTGTACGATGACAACCGATCTTCCTTGATATATGACCTCTGTGACAACTTCAATATGACAGTACTTAACAATGGAGAAGTAACACGTTTGGCTGGTACATCCTCAGTTGGCAGTAGATTAGACCTCACACTTTGTTCGAATTCATTATCGTTGGATTGCACATGGAATGTGATTCAAGATCCTCACGGTAGTGATCACTTGCCCATAAAAATTTCGGTTGCCACCGGGTTCAATCCGTCGAAATCTGTCAACGTCACGTATGATCTTACCCGTCACATCGATTGGACAAAGTTTAGACAGCAGTAGATGAAGCCGTAACGACGGTAGAAGAGCTTTCACCGCTGGAGGAATATAACTTCCTCTCCAACCTGATCTTAGACAGCGCGCTTCAAGCTCAAACTCGACCAGTTCCAGGGACGTCATCTCGCAGGAAACCTCCTTCTCCATGGTGGGATCAGCAATGCACCGAGGTTTACCGTAAAAGTCCGACGCGTCTAAAGTTTTCCGTAGACGTGGAACACCTCGAGCACTTCGAAGTATATACGGCTCTCGAACGCGAACTTAAGAGCTCTCATCAAGGCCAAGAAACGCGGTTACTGGCGATCATTCGTGAACAGGCTATCGCGCGAAACGTCGATGAGTACTCTTTGGAACACGGCGCGAAGGTTGCGTAACCGAACTACGAACAACGAGAGCGAAGAGTACTCGGACCAATGGATCCTCAAGTTCGCGCGAAAAGTTTATCCAGATTCTGTGCCGGCACGGATCATTCCTCGCGAAAACACGAATTCGATAGATGAGATCAGCCAACAAGTCGCGAAGAGGCGCATGTGGAACTTGTTTAATCAGTTTCTGGAACTCAACATTGTACCGGATGATTGAGACGGGCGAGAGTTACTGCCATTCAAACCTGGTAAACCTGCGTCCGACCACAACTCCTATCGACCCATCGCGATGTTATCCCTGTATTCGAAAGTTGGGTTGGAGAAAGTGATCCTCTTCCGTCTGACAAATGGGCTGAGACGAATAACCCGCTTTCAGATACTCAATATGGTTTCGTAGGGGTAAGGAACAAACGACTGTCTCGCGTTGTTTTCCACAGATATTCAGTTAGCTTTTGCTAAAAAAGAGCAAATGGCTTCTGTATTCTTGGATATAAAGGCTTTTGATTCAGTATTCTGTTGAAATTCTCTCAGATAAACTCCACGCTTTTGTGGCTTTTCACCATTAATGAATAATTTTTGTACAATTTGCTGTCAGAGAAACATATGAGCTTCTCTCATGGAACCTGCTACAGCTTCACGATTTAGCTACATGGGTCTCCCCAGGGATCATGTTTAAGCCCCTTTTGTATAATTTCTATGTCAAAGACATTGACGGTTGTCTAAGTGACAATTGTACTGTTGAGACAACTTGCAGATGACGGCGTAGTGTTCGTCACGGGACCCAATGGGGTCGATCAGCAAGGACTCTTACAGGATACCTTAGACAATTTGTCTACTTGGGCTCTAGAGCTAGGTATCGAATTCTCTACGGAGAAAACAGAGTTGGTAGTTTTTTCAGGAAGCATAACCCTGCACAACCGAAGCTTCAAATTTGGGGTAAGCTCGATAACTCATTCTATGTCATTTGAAATATCTTGGGGTCTGGTCTCGATTCAAAGTGCACCTGGAGATCCTATATTGAGTATGTGAAGCGAAAGTGCCAGCCAAGGATCAACTTTCTGCACAATTACCGGGACCTGGTGGGGAGCACATCCGCAAGATCTTCTAACGTTGTACCGGACAACGATTTTGTCGGTTATGGAATACGGTAGTTTTTGTTTTCAGTCAGCGGCTCGGTCGCACTTCATTAAACTGGAACGTATTCAGTATCGGTGTCTTCGTATCGCGTTAGATTGCATGCACATCGACTTACACCATGAGTCTTGGCGCTGGTTGGCATGTTGCCACTCTCGGATCAGTTTTCAGAATTATCTCTCCGGCTCCTCACCAAATGTGAAGTTATGAACCCCCAGGTGATCGGAAAATTTTGAGAAGCTCCTTGAGTTGTAATCCTCAAACCCGCTTCGCGACCTTGTACCATTTGTACATAACACAGGATGTCAGCTCCTTCGCCGAACATTTCCAATCGTGTTTGCTTCTCCGATTTCGACAATTCGGTTCATTTGATTTATCCATGAAGCCAGGAGCTTCATGGAATCCCAGAGCATCATCGTTCTATGATTGCTCCGGTGATGTTTGGTGCAAAGTTTGGCCAAGTTGATTCTACTAAATCGTGCTTCACTGACGGATCATTGATAGAGAGTCAGCAGGCTTTGGACATATTTAATGAAATTATTTAAGTCGAGTTCATTAGTAACGAGACACTGAAGAAGTCTGCACATTGTAGACGGAACACGCGTATCTGCTTCGGAAGATAAGCAAAGGGAAGTTGGAATTGAATCAAGATACTAATTTTTCTTCTAATTTCTAGCTACAGGTATTCCACTAAACAGCTCAAACCTCCAGGATTCAAATTTATAGCGCCAACTGTAAACTTCAAGCCTCTTGTACCGGTGTATGAATCGTTGAATTAGCGGCAAACACATTTTTACGCTTGTGAAATTGTTGCCTCATTAACACCGGATCAGTACTCAATTTTTCACGGATAGTCTCAGTTCTAGTAGAGGCTATTCGCTCCTTGAAGCCGGTGCACTCTGTATTTTTTCATGAAAATACACCAGCTTCTAAGTGCTTTATCTTCGCATTATTTTATCATCACCTTTGTATGGGTCCCATCTCATTGTCTTAATTCCGGGCAATGAGAAAGCGGATCTCGCTTGCATAAGGTGGGCGCTATGGAAGGCGTATATTTGTGATCGACAAATCGCCTTCCAACGATTTTTTTCCTATTTTTCATCAACAATCACTCGTCATCTGGCAGTATAAATGGAGTAAAGGAGATTTGGGGCGATGGCAACATTCTATCATCCCAAAGGTGTCGAAGAAACCTTGGTTTAGGGGGATGGATGTGGGTCGAGACTTCATTCGTGTCATGTCTCGGTTCAAGTCCAACCATTATTCTTTGAACGCTCATTTATACCGGGTAGGGCTGAGCGACAGCAATCTCTGTGAGTGTGGACAAGGCTATCAGGACGCAGATCACGTTATTTGGTCTTGTGCTGAACATTGTGGAGTCAGATCTGAGCTTTATGATTCCCTTCGGGCTCGAGGTAGACAACCCAATGTGCCAATTCGAGATATTTTGGCTGTTCCTGATTTGGAGTACATGAAACTCATTTATGTGTTTTTGACTAACATTAGCACTTGGATTGTATGTTAGTTTAACTCTGTATGCTTTAGTATAAGTTTTTTATATGTGATATGTGTATGTGTGTGTTTTTTTTCTTTTTCAAGAAATGTTCAAGTCAAAAGAAAACCATAAGTTGTATAGTTATAAGTGTTTAGATAATTTTGAATTTAAATTTAATGTGTTATGTAAACCATACTTTAAATTCTACCCTCCTTCCCATCCGTAATTTGTAATTCCTATTAACCTCGAGATGGCCGCGAGTAACCGGCTTCTTTCCTCCTAACTTTAGTTTTAAGATAAATGATGTATAAAAATATGAAAATTTGGCTCTGTAAAGTTGATTCGATTGAGTCTGTACAAATAAATGGTTATTGGGCAGATTAATACATATATATATATATATATATATATATATATATATATATATATATATATATATATATATATATATATATTTATATATATATATATATATATATATATATATATATATATATATATATATATATATATATATATATATATATATATATATATATATATATATATATATATATGTATACATATATATATATATATTTTATATATATATATATATATAATACTGCCCTGATGCATATTTTTTATTTATATATAATAGCCCTGTTTGTCTGTCCGGTGACTAGCCAACCAGACGCAGCACGCGGGAAAATTCAGTGCTCCCGGGGAAGAAAAGTTATTTTTTGATGGATTCCAGTGAGTCTTCCGCCGAGAAGAGGCGGCGATTAGCAAGGCTGCAAAAACAGAAATGGCGATCGCGTCAGGGTGAGGCAGTTCGAAGCGAGATGCACAGGCTCACCGGAATCGTAGAGCAAGCGAAACACCGGAGCAAACGCAAGCGCGTCTTACAGCGGTTGCTGCCTCTGTTCGTTCGACACGGCAACGAAATGTAACGGAAGTAGATGCAGAAGCTCCTCATACCCGTGGCTCAACGAGCGTAATATGTCAATTTTGTCAATCCAAAAATTTTATCGCTGAAAGACCCGACGGATGGAAAGTTTAATTCGTGCCGCACAAAGGCAAAATTAAACTTCCGCGGCCTACGAATGCATCGGGAGAACCACTGGAATATCCCGAATTCCTGCGCAGCCTCCTTATGGACACCAACAACTCCGAAAGAACCCACTTCAGGCAGTGCATTCGGTCGTACAACAGTGCAGTTTCGTCGGCTTCCTTTGGGAGCGAAGATAGTCATTGATGTTCCT
>JASCZW010010974.1:0-33985 GCA_034211315.2 Aedes japonicus | reverse complement strand
ATTACGCTTACGTCGGCAAATACAGTTTTAACGTGTGAAATACATAGTCTTTTAAATTCTGAAAGTGTTGGTGCATCGTTTAATGTGTCTTGGCATCGAATTGAAAACATTTATTCTCTTAAAATATAATGAGTTTTGTGAAGCACATGTCAAGAAATTCGGTGTTCTTATTTCATCCGCGTTTCTAGTATTATATCTATGAAAATCACTTCCTCTTTCAATTCGATCACACAAATATCGAGGAAGCAAACCATTAACTACTTTAAAAAATGAACACCATGGTTAAATACACAATCTTTTGCTTCACTGATAGCCATTGTAAAGCGTCTAACATAAAAGTCGAGGAAGTGAACCTGTTTACATCGTAAAATCAAACGCATAATTTTACTCTGCAAACGCTGTAACCTCAATATTTGTGTTTGGTTGGCCAAGAATAAAATGGAAGGGCAAAACTCTAAACGAGGGGAGATGATTGATTTGTATAGCTGTATTTTACTGCAAGTAACGGGTGTCCACTAAAAAATGAGAATGATTTCAATACTTTTCCATCAGAACAAAAACGGCCGCATAGAAATGTCACTTTAGATGAATGAATCGTTGCACTCTCCAGAAAATTTTCATACACTCTTATTTCACTCTAACATGTTCAGTCGTGTTCAGCATGCCGTCGAAACAGGAAGAACTGCGCGCGCGTTGTACAATTCTTTCAAGCGAACGAAGATCGTGGAAAAAATACACGGTGGACCATTTTTGTCGTGAAAAGTTCCGGTATCCACCGTATACCGTATCCTGGCATGCATGAGAGTAACCCGGAAGAAAGGTTGCGGCCGTCCAGCGAAAATAATGAATGAGAAAACGCTCCGCTCGCTGCGCAGCATGTTCAACAACAAGGATTCGGTAAGTCAACGGAAGCAGCCCGAAAGTTCCATTGTTCGAAGTCACTCATCTGCAAGACGCTAAAGAAAGAAGGAATAGTGTGTAGAAAGAAAACCAGATCCCCAGAGTATCACAGATGAGCAGATTCAAACCGTGAAATCCCAATGCCGCTGGATGACTCGGAATTACGGCGGAAAATCTTTCGTTCTGACGACGAAAGCTACTTTCCTCTTCGAAGTCTCAGATACCGGGAAACGACCGATTCTACACTAAGGACAAATCTACTACTCCTCCAAAAGTAATGTATAAGTTCAAGCACAAATTTGAATCGAAGGTTATGTTATACATCGTAATATCCGATAAGGGTATTTTGAAGCCGTGGTTCAAACCAAGCGGTTTGGCCATCAACCAGGAGGTGTACCAAAGAGAGTGTTTGCAGAAAATACTCATCCCATTTCTTAAACAACATCACTCGGATGGCAAATACGTGTTTTGGCCGGACAAGGCATCATCGCACTACGCAAAAAACGCTACCGTTTTTGGAGAGCCAAAATATACCATATGTCCCAAAAGACCGGAATCCGACAAATTTGCCACAGTGCCGTCCTATCGAGGATTTCTTCGGTCTTTTGAGCTCCATGGTATACAAGGATAATTGAAGGCCAAGAACACCAAGCAACTTACCAACAGGATCAAAAGCTGCATCCGAAAAATCGATGTGGCTGCCGTCCAACGGTCATGTTCCAGCATAAAGACTAAGCTGCGCCGCACGGCGGACCACGGACCATATGACAATATTCACTAAACTTAGTTTGAAGATTTAAGTTGACCCTTTTAATAAAATAAATCAGTTTGAACAAAACTTCACTGGTATTATTTTCCTGACCCATTCTTTTCGTTCTCATTATTTAGTGGACACCCGTTAGTTAAATCGTTTTTTAATCGGCATAGAATTCCATACTTCTTGGCAATTTTCTTGATGACATTGTCAATGTGAGCGTTGAACTTTAGCTTGTCATCAATAATCACGCCAAGATATTTAATCTCCCGAACGCGATCAATTGTCTCACCATCAATTGTAACTGAGACATTCTCATTTACTCGATTCAGTGAAATTACCATATATTTAGTTTTACTTATATTCAATTTCAATTGCTTACATTTCAACCATCTACTTAGAAAACGCAAATCTTCGTTCAAATGGGTAACGACTTCATTTAAATCTTTAGCTGCAATGAACAAACACAGTGTCATCTGCAAACAGATTAATGTCACAAAATCGTAAAACACGTCGCATGTCATTAATATACATAATAAACAAAAGGGGCCCTAATACACTTCCCTGGGGCACACCAAGGTTATTACCCACGGACTGGAAACAGAATCATTAAAAACAGTCCTTTGAGTTCTGTCAGACAAATAGCTTTCAAAACCATCTGTATGCAGTACTCGAAATTCCAAAAGCGCTTTAATGCTTTCAACAACAAGGGCCTAGAAATTGTTTCAAAAGCGCGTTTCAGATCCAAAAAAACAGCAAAAATTGTTTGTTTACTCTCTAAGTTACACAGATAAAAAGAAACATTGAATTTTCTGCGTTTTTAATGCACATAAAGGAAATGCTAGATTTGGCAGAAAATAATGGGATATTTTATGTAAATTCAAACCAGATAACGCCTGAATCAATGCTCTTGTATGAAAGATTGCGAACATTGTTGCATAGCACATCAAGGACTACAACCAATTGCGTTGTTTACGCCTCCTGTGGCTTGGGATTAAACGAGCGGAAATTTCACGCGCTTGTTAAAATTGATTATTTTTTTCTGTGTATCTTTCCATTTTGCTAATACTAAATTTAACGCGGTTTCACAAGAATGGCCTTCCCGGTGCCAGATTGTTCCGGTATCAACACAAAGAATTACTATTTAAATATTCCAGCAACTGGCCTTTCACAACAAGTTCTTAAAATTTTTTCTTAATGTGTGCAGCATGTTGATAGGACGAAACTCTTCGGCTTTAATCGTCCCAGCAACCTTTTGAATCGGAACAACCAACGATTCTTTCCACACTTCAGGCACGTGCCCAGTTTGCAATGATTCATTAATAAGGTCCAGTAAAGTGTGACCAATGATATGAAAGCAATCTTGAATAACTCTAGCATTAACATTATCTACTCCAGCCGATTTTCCTAATGAAAAGCAAATATTTTTAAGTTCATCTATTGTGATGGGGTGAAAACCTTCAAATCTACAATTACTATTAACTGGCTGCTTTATTTCATCAGGTTCATCAACCAATTCAATAGATTGATTGATCAATGAAACACTATTGACGAAATAATCATTAAACTTAGACGCAATTGCTTGTTCAGACTGTTCTATTGTGCCGTCAAAAGTTATGGATCGCGGTCTTCAATTGCTAGGTTTCAATAATGATTTCAAAATTTTCCATAACTCTCTGCTGTTGTTTTGATGTTGATCAATTTTCCTCTGTATATATTCACAACGAGCTTTTTTAATGGATTGTGAATATTTATTCCGCGCGATTGTGTACTTATTCCAATGATTATCACTATTAGATCTACAAAAATTTTGTGCAATTTATCCCTCTTGCGTTTAAGACGTAAAAGATCCCAATTGTACCAGCTGTTTGAGTTCTTCAAAGAAGCAAATTTTTGTTCAACTAGCTTATTTGTACATCGTTTTCATGGTATTAGTAAGAACAGCTGCAGACTCATCTAAACTACTGCTCGTGATTGGAAAATCTACGCTTCTCTGAACAAGCTTAGAAACAGCCTGTTTTGAATATTTTCTCCAGCCCTTCAATTTCACAAAATCATCGCTATTATTCAAGTTATTCTCAATTACGTTAATACCTACTGTCTCATGATCGTTTATTTTCTAATCAGTATCGACAACTGAACAAACAGAATCAAAGTTCTACTGTGCCTGGAAATTCGCGTATATTCATCTACCGTTTGTCTCAAATTGGAAAAAGTTAGCTAAATGCTTAAAATGATTCGAATTATTATTATCACGCCAATTTATGTTGAAATCACCAGCAATTATATTTAATTTACCTGAATCAAGAAATACCTCAAGCCAGTTCTCTAAAATTTCAATAAAACGCTGGTCACTAGAACTGGGAGAGTGATATAAAAACACCATAGTTACCCATCATCATGCCACGTACAACTGTTATGCCCAAGAACCAGTTACCATCAACCATTTCGTTGTGGCGAAGATTTAATTGAACTGATTCTTTGACATAAATAGCAACACCGCCAGTATGTCTAGAATGTGATAAACAAGCAGCAACATTATATCCCGGAATGCAATATTGATCAAAGGCTTCATTTTCAACAATGTGAGTTTCTGCTAACAAAACCAAGAGTGGACGTTTTTCTTCTACAATCTGACGTAAAGCTACGTAGTTTGTAGACAACCCCGCAATATTGAAATACAAAAATTTAAAGTGATTACCATTCTGCCTGGAACTCGGTTGCTATTTATTGAAACGCAAGCTGCTTTTCTTTTGTTCAAAAAGTCTCTTGTACACCAAGCTTTATTTATTTTCGGAATATATACAGGATGCGGCAGAAAATCATGCGAAAATGTTCAAACTTGAGTATTGGGTTAATTTGTGTACCTAGTGACTAATTGCTGTCGAAAGTGTATTTGTTTATGTTTACTTTCAAGTGCCGTATCCAAACATTCTATTTGTTTTATTGAAAATTCGTCAAAA
This sequence comes from Aedes japonicus, assembly GCA_034211315.2. Lineage (NCBI taxonomy): Eukaryota > Metazoa > Arthropoda > Insecta > Diptera > Culicidae > Aedes > Aedes japonicus. The sequence continues at coordinate 29,368 of JASCZW010010974.1, read as the reverse complement.
TGTTCGCGAAAGAAGTGATCACCAGTTTGTTGCTCGCCCAAAAGAAGCCGAAAGAGATTGCCAAGGTGGTAGGGTGCCATCAGGCAACAGTTTACCGCATCAAAAAGTCCATGCAGGATGGTCCTAAGCAGCGGAAGCTGGGAAACGGACGTCCGCGCTTTGCACGCACGCCGAACGTGATCAGGACCAAAACGTTGTCCTACAGCAGGATGGAGCGCCGTGTCACACGTCCAATCGAACCCCAACAATGGTTGAACGATTACATGAAGTTTTGGCCGAAGGATTTGTAGGCCCCTAGCTGTTCAGATCTTAACCGTTGGATTATACATTTGGGCACATGTTGAAGTACGAGCCTGCAAAACATCACATCCTAGTGTGAAAACCCTGAAGTCAACCATAACACGCACATGGCAGTCAATGTCGGAGGACACATTGAATAAATTTGTTGAAAATGACTTTATAAAGATAACTGCACTGAAAATGTTGATATTATTGCTTGAATTAGTTGAACATGGGATTTGAAAGATATAGAAGAAATTTTCGCATTATTTTCTGCCGCACCCTGTATGACTCTATTTTTTCTCATTTTTGTCATTACGGCGACCCATTTTTCGATAGGGGTGGGACAAAAAACGAACATATATATATATATATATATATATATATATATATATATATATATATATATGTATATATATATATATATATATATATATATGTATATATATATATATATATATTCTCAATGAACTCACTAGATTTTCATTCTGTATGCTTCTTCATCATATTGGCAGCTTCAACCATGGGGACATCAGCTCTTAAACTAATATTACACTGTTGGACAAATACGCAAAATATTTGTCTCATTAAATTTTTGCCAAATAATGCTGTTTGCATAGTTGTTTGTCCACGCTATCACACGTTGATTAATTTCGTGGCAATTTTTTTGACTCAAAATTGTTTGTCCAAAATACGAGAATCGATTGTTTGCCCAATGAGTTCATCACAAATATGTTTGATTATGTATTAAACAGTTTGCAAACGATTGCATAAACACGGTGAGAAAAAGTAAAATTCAACAAACGATATTTAATCTAAAACCAACAATGTTTTTGGATTGATTTTGCGATAACCCATGATTGTATCAATAATACATTTCAAGTTGATTTAACTAATACATTCTTGGATCAACTTCAGAATATGGTTGATTCATATATATTTGAATATGCTTGGGATTAGTTCAATTATTTTGTGAATAAGATTTTTGGTTCTGAAATCGTTGAGAATGAGTTTGTAATCACATAAATTGGGATGGATTAAAGACTGGTTATGTTGATATTTTTATTGTTCCTTTAATAGTATCAACAATCAATATGAAACTAGCAATTTGAAATTGGTTCACACTGTTGTAGAACTCTTAGGTGTTATTTTGACACAACATTTGAGGGTGTGTTGGTGTAAGTTACGTTATTAGGGGCGAATCATTAAGCTTGGGACCGGTGTGCTAGTACTTCCTGACCTTCATTTTCTTCATGACTATCCGCCCGCTGATAGTACCGTTAAGCCAACAAACTTCCACATTCAAATTTTCATCTTCTTGTTTACATGATGTAAATTAATAGGCATTGAATCTAATTTTGAGACTATCCTCCAAATATTTTCCCCCCTCGGACGCCACTATGAATTTAAAGACAACCTGAAAACTACCAGGTTGTTGTTTTTAATGTTTTATATAGTGGCTTCAAGCATACACGTTGGTTGAAATTACAAAATTCATGTTTTCATTTAACCCTATGACAGATGTGTAAAATGATGGCTCTTTAACTATGAAGCATGGTTAATTCAATTCAAAAATTACTAAACATATTTCGTGGTTTGAACAAAAATGTGTTTAGTATAGGTTTCAACTACCGAAATCCCCCGTAATTTCTTTCGATGTTTACATTTGGTTGTTTATCTGTCGCGCTACTTTTGTCCAAACAGTGTTGTAATTAAGTGGGGAAGTTTTTGTAAGACTTAAAAAATTGTACAATTCGAGAATTTAATTGAATTACAGTGAAGTTAAAAGAACTTCTGAGAACAGGGAAAAGTCAATTCCAGAGAACTTAAGTGAAGTGTCGAGAACTTGAGAAAATTTCCAAGGCAGTAAGGACAGTTTATGGGGCATTTTAGATAACCCTCTTTAATTTCAGAAAATCCAGGCAATTTAGAGAAGTCCTCGGAATTCAATAGCATTGAAATGCTGCAGGTTTTTGAAATAATTTCTGAACAACATTACATAACATAACCGGTAACATTAAAAATATCAGAGATACGGGACTTGAATGGATGATACAGACTAGGTCTAGAAAATAATTCCTGATCGTTGTGAAGTTTTAAGCAAATATTCAATGAATCTTTCCGAGATCTTTCATATACTGTGAGCCTTAGCGAAATAATTGCCGAGTAATTTGAATCACAGAAACGAAGGTCCGACAGGTGTCATTCGAGTTCGATGGTTCATCATCATCAACTTAGTGTTCAAGATGCACCTTTCTCAGTTATTAATTGAGAGTTTTCAAATGCCATGTAATTTTTTGCCATAGTAAGATGAAGCGATCAGAAAATTTGTACAATTTTGTATATAATCAATTAGGGAACGTCCATTAATTACGTCACGCAAAAATTGACTTTTTTATAACCCCTCCCCTTGGTCAACGTTTTTTGGTGAAGGACCATGAATTTCTTTTTGTATGGGATCTCGCCACGCCTTCTCTAACCCTTCCCTCAGATCTAAGAAATTTGAATTTTAGTTCCATAAGGTAACATTGAATTTTCTGCGTAATCTAATGCACATAAAAGGGAATGCTAGATTTGGCAGACAATAATGGGATATTTCATATAAATTTTAGCCAGATAACGCCTGAATGAAGCCTGTTGTATGAAAGCTGGCAAACATTGTTGTATGGTTTATCAAAGACTACTATCAATTGCGTTGTTTACGCCTTCTTTGGCTTGGAATTAACAACGAATGGTAATTTTTATCACGGTACAGTCAAAATCAATATTTTTTTTTTCTGTGCAGGCAGTAGTGCATGCCAGCTATCTCCTCTCTCCTCCTCTCTCTCCTCCTCCGCCTCCGCATGAAATCTTTCCAAGGCGGGCCCATTTTTAAATTATAGTTCAGAAAGGTAAGAGACGGCCGTTGGCTCAACCCAAACGAGATAAGTTTCACGAGCCGTACGTCCACTTTTAACGATAGGACACGAAGGGTCCCGGGAAAAGTGCAGACTTCCGGTTTGTCCGAGTTCGCGTAACTTTAATCTTTCGAGGATTCACGGTCTCGTTCAATTCTGTCCGCGACATCTCGCAACGAATTTGGAAGTGTGCGCGTTTGCTCGTGGCCGTTTTTCTTGTTTAAAGTATGGTGTTCAAAAAGTGATGTTGCCATTATCTCTAATTAATTATAAAACCTGTTCTGTCCACAGAATTAGAAATACGAGCTGTGTGGGTAACAAAAATTGTGCGATTAGGAAAGCTAGAAACTCAGTACAGGCTATTTATTGTGCTCGCGCCGTGCTGTTCATGCAATCAACGCGTGCTTGTGTTCATTTGTCCTGTTGCAGGCCGCTTCTTTCAACCCAGCAGCAGCTGATTCCCGCACCGAAAACGCAGTCGCTTCCTCCCCGTCGGACGGATTTTCCCGGCCACCGTCAACCTGCCGGAAGCGAACCGATCCAACAACACATCGGTTCGAGGAGACACAGGGGATCTCCGATGATAGTTCCACGCCGGTTCGTCAACATACCGGTACGGCAAAGTAACCGCCATCGAAGTGGCACGTGCATCGCCATACCACTTGGCGCCATTCCCTTCGCTAATTCACCATTTATCACCATTGAGCACATCGTCGATCGAGATCATCGAACCCGTCAACAGGTCATCGATCGTAAGCCAATACAGCTGGTGAGTGAAGCCCTTCTTTACTTTGGAGTGTGGCGTCCAGTGAGGGCGCCACGGAGTGATTTTTTGCCAGTCTAAGACTGAAGATAGCCATGCGCTATTGTCAAATCCAGGCAGGGACGACGCGGTGCGGCGCCGCTCTGCTGCGATTATGACAAAAATAAAGCAAATCTCGAGTACTATTCAACACAGACTGTACTTCGTACCAGTTCAAAGAGGGGCAAGTGATTCGTAAATGTTAATTTTCTCTAAATTCTCAGCATCCACTAACGGAACGCAGTAATCACCATCATGTTAGTGGGAAATGTTATGCCTTGTGTTGGTGGTCCTAGTTTGCGGAAAGTGCTTAGGGTTTGAAGAATTTAACGTTTGAATCTTACTTCCCCTCTTTGTTTACAAAATCAGATACGTCTGTTTGAAAAAGTACTCGAGAAATGTCAGTCACAGTACATGAAATATTTTTCAATCAGAAAAACTTCATTTATACGAATTTCTGTGAAGAATTTATGGTGATAATTATCGCAATTTGCGAGAAATTCTCAGTTCTGTTCCGGTGTACTGATGTTTTAATCGAAAAGTCGGCCGAAAAGTGGTGGTAACAAAAAAACAGTGGTACTAGTAGCAGAACATGAAGTGTGTTGTTCCCAAATGCAATGTTCAGGAAGTGCAAATGTTCCGGGTGCCTAATGCCGGCAACAGCATCTTTCAAAGGTGGACAAAAGTGGTCAATATATTGAGCTTTGGATCTGAACGAATCTGCCACAGACATTTCACTTCGAATGCATTTGTCGAGAGTAAGTATAAACATAAGTTTTATTCCTCCACAATCCCTAATGATTATTATCACTTTAAAGACACCCGTACGAAGCTCAAGTCAACAGCGATTCCCTTACTTCAACTTCCAACTGACGCTAGAAGGGTTGCTTGGAAGAGGGGATGCTGCATCAAAGGTTGTTTAACCAAAAAAGCTAGTAATCTCGAGAAATTCCCGCCGAACGGATATGTTGCGTTTGTTAAATGGACGCAAATCCTAGGAATACCGGATAATGAGTTTCCAAAAACCACCTCTCTACGCATCTGCAGGAAGCACTTTGCAAAAAAGGAATTTGTAAAAGGTAATTTTATCATAATTTTATAATAGCGCATTACCATACTTTAAATTCCCACCCTCTTTCCCATCCGTAATTTGTAATTCCTATTAACCTCGAGACGGCCGCGAGTAATCGGCTCTTTCCTCCTAACTTTAAATTTAAGATAAATGATGTAAAAAAATATGAAAATTTGGCTCTGTAAAGTTAATTCGATTGAGCCTGTGCAAATAAATGATTATAAAAAAATAATAATAGCGCACTACCGTAAGGTCGTCATCCACCGCTCACTGATTCCCCATTCACTGCTCACCATATAATCCGAGACATAATCATCGTTGTTGAAAAATACTATTGTTACATGTTATAGTATTGATATTGCTGTTAGTTGCAACTGCACTGGTTCCGACAATACGTGAATATGAACGACAATACTCGAATTTCGGTTGATAACAATCTTTTCCGTTTCTATTTGTAGTGCGGACTCGGTACCTGAAGCCCAGTGCTATTCCTAACCAAAACATGGTTCGTCCGGTGAAGGCAGCTTCCATATATCGCCGTACAACTTCATCGTCACCCCAGTTTTGGTTGCATGATCACACTTATTGCAAAGAAGATATGAAGCCAAGGAGTAATCGTTGTTGCTATGTGTTCGGGTGTACTATCAAAAGCGCCAAAGGCGTATTTCTCCACAAATTTCCAAAGGACAAGAAGATAGCCAAGGCATGGGTTACTGCACTAAAAACGTCTGGAAAACCAACAAAAAAACACTATACTGAGTGACCTTCTTGAAACGAACAAGGACATTACCGTCTGACTGGAATCCTAACCTTGGAACTGCTTACAGCTATAGTGCGCTCGCTGTAAAACATCTTGAACATCATGTTTATACGAAGCAATTCAAGATGCACGCATCAGATCGCGTTATTTTAACGATGGCAAAGTTGAAACAGAACATTTCGTTTGTGGCGCTAGGAACGTTGTTCCGTATTGCATCATCAACCGTATCTGAATCTTTTTCGCACACGGTTCACTTACTATCAGAATTGTTGGGCAAAATGGTTTACTGGCCGTCGATGGAGGAAATATGTCGCAATATTCCTTTCTGCTTTCAAGAAAATTTAAGTCGCGTTAGATGTGTACTAGATTGTTCTGAAATCGGTATTAGCTGCCCGAATTGCCTGAATTGTAGAATTTCGTGTTACTCCAATTATAAACACAAGCGTACTGCAAAGTTCCTCCTGGCTGTTACGCCGGCTGGGTTGATAAGTTTCTGCAGTCGAGCATAAATACTCGGGCAAAGCTTCGGACAAACACATTTTCCTGAGAGAAAATTTCATCGCGAAGCTGGAAAAGCTCAAGGATGAGATAATGGTAGATAAGGGGTTCGCAGTTGAAACTGAATGCTTGCAAAATGGAATTCGATTGCACATACCTCCTGTGATGTTGCAAGAACGGTTATCAGAAGCGGATGCCCTGCTGAATGAGAGAATTGCTAAGGCTCGTATTCACGTGGAGCGTGCTGATCCGAGACAAGGTGTTTGGCGTACTGCAGCAACATCTAGACGCTAGTATGCTTAAGCATGTAGATGAAATCTTAATGATTCTTTGCGGTCTAGTTAACCTCTCGGCACCCATACTGCGGGATGACAAATTTTGAAAATATCAATTCATGCCGATTGTGCATTCCTTACGGTACGGATTGTTCATACAAATAAATATACATAACAAGGGTGCATACATTTTCATCAGTACTATTCACTTTCTTATTCCTCCAGCTATTTAACACAAAATTTCTTAGCCACCTTTGTTCAACGAGTACATTGAGAAAATGTATATCGCAATATAGCTTCAGGAATAAAAATAAAACGTTTTTAGATTTCACAGAGTTTATAAAATAAGTATGAATGACATTCGGAGTGATCATATGATCATATGAGCAGTAAATTTTATTCGTGCTTTCGTCAGCTTTGGTATGATTTTTGAGAAATAAATATTTTTCAAAGAAGGGATTAGAACTTTCAAAAACTCATTATCAAATGGGACTTCAACAATCAGAAAATCATCCTCCTTAAAAGAGTAAACAATGAAGTCTGTTACTGGACAATTCAGGAGATACATATTAACCTGTACTTGAGCATAGTAGGGATGGCGCTAATTCAAGAAATATTTCAATTCTCCATTCGTCCTCTCTACTTTAATATACCGTAAAGTAGCGGGGCACTTAGTCGTCAAGTACTCTACACCATGTTCTTGTCCAGTGGTTGGGCATTTTATCTAAAAAATAACTCTTGATATCGGGTCGACTCCATCAGGGCTACCGCCTATCCATGATTCATGTTGGAACCCTGTTTTCTTCATATTCGGTTTGCGCTTTTTCAAAAAACATAGAAATCCTTTGTCCTCTGTTTCGCTACCATAGCGAGTACTCTTATTATCAAACCCCGTTGGATTCAAATATCTTTTGATTTTTGTGTCCCAATCAGCTTTTGGGTTGCTAGAGTACGTGTAAAGTCCGTAACACGAACTGACAGTAATCCTTTTTGCACGTTGAGTTTTCCAGGCTTTAGTATCCTGAGATGACGTTTCCAAAGCGAATTGCAGCAACTGGTCTACAGTAGTTTTGATTACATCTTCATAGAATAGTTGGTGCTCCGGCATTAAAAAGACATTGTCAGATGAAAACGCGAATTGTGTGATAATATCACAATTTGATATTAGTGAAAGTAGCTCGTCTCTTGTGCAGTTCTTGATAACAGGATAAATCGGTCTGGCGATTATTTCAGAACGGAGCTCGATCGTGTTAATATATCTACCTCTAACATGCTTAGCAAGTGCTGACTCTGGAGCAGCTGAAATATAAGGAGAAGTATATAAATGTACGCAGTAATAGGATCAAGTAAATTTAATTTGAGCAAAAATAGCATAAGTATATAATCTATTGACGAGCTTATTGGTGCATGATTGAAAATGGCTTTAAACAATCTTTAAGGAACTGACATCTACACAACTAATCTAATTACCTGCCAGTATTTTTTGAAATGAGTCTGATAATATCTGCTCTCGTTTTGCAGTATCGGTGCAGACTGCTAGCTTTACTCGTCGTAACACAGCAGAGATCCTGAATTGGTTGTGATGTTTTTTCTGCTCTGCAAAATCCCCATGCTTGTTTTGCATCGGTGCAAGTTAACATTTCCAGAGTTTTAAACCTGGAACATAAAAAAGGAACAACTTGATATGTAGCAGTAGTTCTTTAGTGTAGCTTAACACTCCAAACAAGAAAGCAAAATACGTGCTTCAGTATTAAGACAAAACGGTGACATGAATCATCCATCTCGGATTAGGACAAAAAGTACTGAAACATTCACTTTACCCCCCACTTTGCGAAATCACCTAAGAACTTTGAAGGATACCCAAAGTTGTTAGAAATCAATAAAAATAGTTAATTTTAGTCATGCAAACACTTACTGGTTAATCTGCAACAAACACGCGATAATGTGTTTGAACCGCTTTGTTCCTGCTTTGCAGGAGCAATCCAGATCCCACAACTTATTATCACTACAGAGCTTAAACCTCACTTCGTGAGGAGTATCTGCCGGATGTGAGCTCTGGAGAACGTACCCTTTAGCGTGAACACATAGTGTATCATGCGTCGTGTATCCTAAACATATTATGTGATTGGCACTCAACACTGCTAATCCTTCTCTAACTGGACGGACAGAATCTCCCACGTAGTCCAGAATATCTTCTAGTTCTAGCGGCACTATAAGATAAAAATGGAACAACTTTAAACATTGATTTCAACAGCAGTAGTTTTCTCACCTGTAACTATATTCCATGACATCAGGAGTATAAAGTTTTCAATCACAAATTCAAAATGTTCACGTTGTTTAGGCCTGCCAGCGTTTTCCGGAAATACGAACTATTGACTGTTTTGTTGCAATCGAATAAAAAAATGTTTTTGACCTGTAAAGTGTTCATTAACATTGATAATATACACATCAACAAAATTGTTTGAAGGAGCCCACCACAAGTGGCGCATGTGTTTCTGTCGAATTTGTCAATTATTAGTTCCGAGTTCCGTGCCACGCTTTCCGGTCTCGTGAATGTAGTTTCTGACGCCGCCTAAAATTCAGTTTGTCGCAGGGGCACAGACTCGCAAGGAGCTGCACGCTCAAAACTCCATCTCTTTCTTTCGTATAACCATCCCTTTTTTCACACGGAAAAGTTACTCAATTTTCGTAAAAATTGTCAAAAATTGTCAAATAGTCAAAAATTGAGTAGATCCACTTTTTACGAAAATTGAGCAACTTTTCCGTGTGAAAAAAAGGGATAGTAATACGAAAGAAAGAGAGGGAGTTTTGAGCGTGTGCTTTGCCGGAACTGTGACGTCACGTATCATCGAGTAGAACACAAGCACTTGTGCACACTAGGTTAGTTTAGAGAGAGTGAGAATAATCGCACACAGAACGAGAGAGGGACGAACAAACACTATAATAGGATGTGAAAATTTCAATACAACAATAAATGTTTTCTGTTAGCGCTACAAAAGCTATTTAATTAATGAAGATATTTCCATCACTTCGCGTTCTCGTTTAAGTTTGGTGATTCCGTTCTCTCGTGTTTGAATTTGTATGTTGGGGAGAGAAAGTCAGCTTGAAGATCGGTGCGACGTCTAGTGTGCGAGACTACCAATGATGAAAAGGAATCTCTGGAAAATGGAGGTTTGAGTATGAGCGGTTCTCTCCGCGGTCTCTGAGTGATTATCGTGAATGTAGTGGCGTACGACGTTAGGGTTGTCCGCTTGGTCGTTTTATGTTGCAAGCCAGCTAGTCTGATCATAAGATTTTATTTAAATGGACTTGCTCTTAGGAGAGTTTCAACCGGGCAAACTTTCATTGGGCGTGTGGTCTCCCTTCAGGGGTGGCGCTTAAGCCACACGTCTTAAGAGCCGGATCATTCGGGAAGGCTACAAAGATTATGTGGCAAGTATAAGCCACATCCAACATGGTTTTGCTTTGTAGCTGCGCCTTTGCTGACTGAGCTTAAGAAGGATTTTGACTGTTATTATACTCTTTTAAATCGCTGTTCATCTTAAACTCTTGAAATATGCATAGGGCTTTCTTTAAATCTTTGACACCCTGAAGGACTTGGAAATAGTTTCTGAGCAACCTGGTTTCTAAAAACGGAACGTGATCTAAACTGCTGAACTGTTGAAGACTTTTAAAATAAGTCCTGAGGCATCCTGCAGTCTTGTTAAAAAAAATTTAGAGGATTTTCTTGAGCCTTTTTGTACCTTTAAGGTCACTGAAATAAATTCTGAGCAATCTGTTAATTTTTCCACAAAACAACATTAGTTTTAGCTACATGACCGAACTGCGTCCGCTTAAATTTTGCAAGACTTATTATATTTCTGCTGAGGGTAAATATCGTAACAATCGCGAAAACGGTCGTCAACAATTAGCGAAATGGTCCTAGAATGGATTATGATTTTGTTTCATCATTCGTGAACAGAATCACGATAACATGAACGGATTTTTTTTCTGTGTATGAATTGGCTTATTTTTATTTTTGTGTATGGATTTGCTCATTTTTGCCACTCAAGAATTTCCAAAGTGTCAAATAAATTACTTGCTATACTTTAGCAAATATATTTGACAAAGAGTATCACACTATTTGATAAATTACCAAATAATTGGAATGACATACACAAATCAAACATTTGCCATAGCATTATTTGGTCAAATATATTTGGCGATCACACGTTGGTCAAATATATTTGACCAAATTTGCCAAATATTTGGCGTTTCGTCAAACAGTGTGATCTCAGCTTTAGAGTCATTTGCGCAGCAAATACACTTTTTTCATCGACGATTATAATCTACCGAAAAACATTTTAAAATCCATTTTGCATTCCCACTTTCATCATCCTGCATTTGATGAGAAAGATTGTGCCCTATTTTTCTATGGTCTCCTTAATAGTCTTTGATACAATTTGTTGCTTCAAGCAGACTTTTTAAATTGATTGATATAAGAATTATTTGAACTTAGAAGTAACCAACAAGAAATCAATTTATACAAACTAATTTCCGAAATTTTAATCTAAGCTTACCACTATTTGGCGCAAGGACTGTATTGAAAATAAGGTATCCATAAATTTTCCTTTAAATAATATTAAAAAAAAACTGATGTTTTTTTTAAACAAACGGATGATTCTTCATTGTACGGGATTGAACTTGAACATTATGAAGACCGGATTTAATTAATTGAGAATGTGTTCCTTGACTCAGCCGTTTATGCAACGGTCGATTACATTTTTCATTATCACTCATAAAGTATTTGAGCTAGAAGCTAAGAATCAATCAATGGGACTCTGAGGTCCCTCAACTTCGTCCATCAGATTTCACCAGAGTATGAAAAAAATTGTGTCTTTCAAATCTCCTGACCACACTAGTTCGTTTCAATACTCTTCAAACGAAACTTTTTGCGAAACGGAAAGTTATTTATTCAACATCTGTAGAAATGTAGTTGCACACTCAGAAGGCCCACCATTTATCGATCAATTCTGATCCTTGTTGGATATTTTTCACCAATGACGAGGGTGAAGATTGTGGAATTGGGAGGCTTTTGCAGTCGATTGCGTTTGGGGTGAATGAGAATAGACCACATTTTCGGAATCCATTAATTAACGCATCTGTTTTACCAGTCATATTAGCAAGGGTTTTCTCAAGCAAAGGTGCAAAATCAGGACGGGATATCATTTCGCCTTGGTGTTTGAAACGCCACATTTTCAACTGGTCTTGCAAAAACAGCTATGACGACTTTGACGATAAAATCATAACATGCTTGTGTGATCCATCCAGAATCGGTATGACCAGTTCTTCGACCTCTGGGAACACTTCTTCGAACGCTTGATGAAACCCGTAAACGGCAACTCACCCACGGCCGAACCGGAAATTATAACTGTGTAGTTTTGTTTCGGTGATTGAGCAAGTGATTGAATATTTGTCGAGGCTTTTGTGGCCATCACCTTCTGCTTCTTAGGGACGAGATAAAATGAGGATTCATCCATATTTAAGACTCGTCCTGGATGCTCCAACAATTCAAGGGCAGATATTGTGTATGGAACCAGTTTCGAAAGTTAATTTCGGTAACAACGGTAAATTTTGAAGGCACTATTTTTAATAGGTAATCAGCTGATACTCGCAAGAAAAAGACATTTTTTGACAGTACCCGGTACGTTTGGTTTTTTTTAAATTTAATGTGGTAGCCTACACAGAAAAAAAACAATTAATTTTAACAAGCGCGTAAAATTTTCCCTCGTTTAATTCCAAGCCAAAGGAGGCGTAAACAACGCAATTGATTGTAGTCTTTGATAAGCCATACAACAATGTTCACAATCTTTCATACAACAAGCTTGATTCAGGCGTTATCTGGCTTAAATTTACATAAAATATCCCATTATTTTCTGCCAAATCTAGCATTCCCTTTATGTGCATTAGGTAACGCAGAAAATTCAAGGTTTCTTTTTATCTGTGTAATACGACGATTACTATTTTCAAACGATCACTGGTAAATTTGAAAAGATCCTGTATGTTATTGCATCTCAAAAATTTCATAAATTACCTTCTTATTTATAATTTATAAGTCTTATAAATTGGTGGAGGTGTCTTTCTCAATGCGTGACTTTTTGAAAACAAAGAATTGAAACCATGTAAACAAGTAAACAACGATAGATAACAGTAAAATGCAGACCAGGCTATGATCCACACATTAATCCATCACAAATTCTTACGTACAACGCAATTGTACGAGGAAAGCTTATTTTCGATACTTTCCTTATATCCAATAGCTTATCGTCATACATTTAAATTAAAACTATATATTTTTGTGAAGGTCAGAATGAAAGACATTTTAACTGTTTTGCCTAAGTATGTACATCATATTTTCATAAATCAAATCTTAAATGACCTAGGCATATGAACAATTCTTGCGACTGCGTTTATCTATTGATACAGCTGCGCTAACACTGATGTTTTCGGCCAACATCAATACTGATAGTTACCTAACCACTTTCTCAAGCAATTTATACCCCACAACCAGTCTGGTTTGTATATTTACATATTTTTCGGCCTAAAGATAAACCTTTGATTTGAACCTCGACATTTCGGATGAAATGCTGGGAAAATATCCTGGTGTCTCGGCACACAAAGAGTGATTTTATTTACTGTTTGTAGAAGCACTTAACTATGATATAGATTACTGACCACGAATCGTTCAATACTGAATATTGTGTTTATCTCCCTTTGTGAGATGTGGAGATTGATGGCGTTGTCTCTAAATCTGATTGTCGAGGACTTGTAACGAGATTCTGGCTGCTCCAAGAACTTAAAAATCGCTCAGTGCAAACAGACTTATGCAGAAATGTTTTAGTCTGCAACAGCCACTCAAGATGACAACCACAATTCGAAGAATTGGACTCTGACTCACCTGATAAAAGTAATTCTAAGGTGTTACACGAGCCTGATCTTGAAAGGAAACGTTCATCTCCTAAGTGCGTCTTAAAATAACTTAAGACATCTCGAAAGATTCAGACTAATGGGAAGCAAGTGTAATTCCGAAGGCTCTAGTGCATCAACTTTTGGATGCAGTAGACTTCTGTCATTACCAAACAAAAAAGAATAACTCGATAAAATTTCGTTGATCTTGACATTTGTCATAGAAAAATAAATCTGTGACGGTCAACTCGACTTCTACTGGCCCCACAATTATATACTTACCAAGCGCAACCTAAAACGATCAAGGTATAATGGAATTCGATTCAATGTCAAAAACTTAAAAATAGTTAAGCAATTGATTTTTTTTTTTCCAGGATATCAGGATAGCAGCTTCCACTTCAAATGCGCACGACGCAGTTCAAAATCACTTTGCATCCATAATAAAAAATGAACTCTGTAATGGCTTGAACTGTTGAAACGATAAACAGAAGAGTGCACTCCACAAACCCTTATCGACGGGTGGAACTTTTGCATAAACCGATTCGCAATTTCGTTGCATTTCTCTGTAAATCCCATTGATTTAAGCCATTGAAGCGAAAATCTAATCAGACGAATCCCCACAAGACTGCATATCCCGCTTTTGCCTTCCCACTAACATCACCAGCCAGCGAGCGTTTCGTCACTCAAGTTTTCCAGCACAAAACCTCAATCGCACTCCAGGAATTCTGATACAAGAACATTTCCACCTGACGACGGAGCAGCGAAGTTCTTCATCTTGCTGATTTCTTCTTACGGTGCACTTAAACTGAGGCAACTCGAGGCAACGATAGTCGTAGGTGATGGAAACTATAGAGCAAACATGGACCACAAGTCGCATGCTATTGCCACGAGTTGCCTCAGTGTAAACGCATCTTCGGAGATGGGGGAGAGTAACAGCAGAAAAGAAAACCCAAACAATACTGGCACAGTCAGCGTCACAACCATCCGGGCCATACGGAGGCAGCTCAAGAACACTTCAACGTGCTGTGGTGGATGGATTCTTCAGAAACCGACGGAGACCGGTGGGGGCTGAGCGGTTAAAAGTCTTCGAAATACTGTGATACGCAACATGATCGTTAGACGTCAAGCATCATTCTGTTGCCGTTGCGAGTTTAATGCTTTCTTTTCATGCACATGCACTTCCGCTCTCCCCCGCAGCTGCAGCCACAATGGATGTTTATCGTTAGCGGTAGTTGAGCGTTTCGGGCCGGTGTTTTGATGGTGATACGAAGAAAATAAACATCTGGATGGATAGAGGCTGGATTGGGGTGTGTGGGGTGCGGGCGTTGGGGTTCGTAGCAATTTCAACTATGAATGACTGCAACCAACCGCATTCTCCATTCATGATGCTGCGTGATTTGACGTTAAGTTAGGAGAAGGAATGGCTGGATTTTTCCTCTGCAAGCAGTAAAGCTCGATTCGCTTTATGTTGGGATTTTTTTGTTTTAATTAAACAGGTAAGTAGTTAAAAAAATTGTTTTTTATTGCAATTTCAAGAAAAAATATGATGAAAAATAGCCGTACTCCATTTTAATTTTGATGAGTTAATGAACTTTTTCTTAAATACACCGCATTATTTGTTGGACACCCTTTTCGTCAACTTGAGCGGCCATTTAATTCCACCATCTCTTCATTTCTGCAGCATCTAGAGTCACTAAAAAGAAAGAACTTTTTCAGCTTCCACTTGGGTGGATTTAGCTTCTTTTAATTGGAATTCACCCTGTTGCTACGGTCCCACTGAAGTGTCTATCGATTGTAATAGCAGCTAGTCAAATACTGCTATGGAATTAAAGAGTGCATAAGGTTAGTTTACCAATCAGACCAAGGCTGGGGTGGCCTCTGCTTAGCACAGATGTTGTCTGTGTCTCCATTGCATTCGGTCCATGGCTGCATCTGGCCAGCCTTGCTGTCTGCGAAGGGCCCCAAGGGTCCGGGTTCTACTTGATCGATCCAACTTGCTCATTGCACACCTCTTCTTCTTGTGCCCGTCGTTCGTTTTCGAAAATAGTTTTCTTTGTCGTCTGACATTCTTACGACATGCCTAACCCATCATAGTCAACCGATTTTAGCGCTGTGTACGATATCTGCAACTGATGCAGTTTTTTAGCGTTCCCAGCCGAAATGACCTACCGACCAACTTCGAGTGTCTCCGATTTAGTTTAAACTTTGTACCCAAGTTTTACCCACGAAAGTTAGTTTTTTCCACTGATGCAAACATTTTTTTGACTCAAGAGTCAGTTTTAAAAAGGGCATAAGAATTTTGAATAGCACTTCAATTAATACTTTGTAGCTCGAAAACCCTTGGTTGTGCAAAAAAACTGTCGAAAAACAAAAAAACTGTCGAAAAACAACCTATGTGTAAAGGTTGTAAAAAAAGTACACTGAAAAAAGAATTAAAAAAAAAAATCAACTACTAACATTACAATTTAAATATCTTAACAAACGATTTTTCTATTCTTTTTTTTTTTGACTGTAAAAACTTAAAGTTATTTCGCAAATCATTTTCCCCTATTTCTTCTGCTGTTCGTGTTGTGGGTAACTAAACGCATATATAGAAAAATCTTTTTTTGTGATGATGGAGAACCGCAAATAATTTATGAAGGCCGTATTTACTGCTGGAAATATAGTGCAACATCGATACACGGTTATTTTGACAAATAGTTGAGATTTAAAAAATGCTTTAACAGTTTACCTAAGAGACACTGAAGATTTCGCCAGGACTGACGTTAGAGCTTCAAGTTCTTACACACAATGTTTAAAGTATACAATAAGAAGCAAAATAGGCATATGTTAAACGAAAATTTTAAATATACTGTTTGAACCATTTTACCCCATATCTTTTGAACCTTTCATGCAATCATCTTGCTATCAAATAGAGAGTTGTAGGAAACTTAGCAAACAGTTGAAAAACTAACTTTTGTTGAACCTAGAAAAACTTATGACAAGGTCGTACATTTGAAAATTATTCGAGTATGATAAAATTAAATCGCAAATATCTCGAGAACGAATGCTTTTACGCAAGCCATCATTTGGAGCAAAAAAATTTAAAATATTTCAAAAATCAGATTATTTTATCAGAATACATTAATTCCCGCAATTATTAAAATTTTGCACCGAATGTATCGACAGTTGATGTTCTAGAATTGTTTTTCCCTTTCTTCATCGTGAAGTCTTCACCTAAATTTGCGTAATAACTTCAAGTTTTTACAGTCAAAAAAAAGATCGTTTTTTGGGATATTTTAGTTTTTATGTTAATTGTCGATTTTTTCCGAATTTTTTTTTCACGGTGTATATTTTTTTCACAACGTTCACTTCTTGTTCTTTGACAGTTTTTTTTTAACATGTACAACGAAAGGTTTTCGAGCTACGAATTATTAATTGAAGTGCTATTCAAAATGCGTATGCCCTTTTTAAAACTGGTTCCTGAGTAACAAAAATCTTCACAGTTAAAATGAAACTTGTGAAATTATGGCGACTTGAATGTAACAAATTGACCTCTATCATGTTTCATAGAAATTTATGTAGTAGATTAAATTTACACCATCTTATATTTTAAGGGCCTTTAAAACTGAATGTGCTGTAATTTGCCGTTATCCAAATTTAAGGTTAGGTTTTTTTCTAAATTAAAAGAAATGCTATATGGTTTGAATTATTTCATATTTATTAAACATTTTTTAAGTGATGATACTATTGCACTTACTTCAATGTCTGTTACGCTGGATTATAAAAGACGGATCAAAGAGAGGAATAAAAAATTGTTTTCTTTAGCAAACATCAAATCGTAGTCTGAAAATTCAACTTCAGCTTCCCCGAAGTCACCTCTTTTTTTTCTTTCCTTCCATAGAAGTGTGTGACTCATAATGATATAAATGTTTAAATAAACCTACAATTAATCACTAAATTATCACACTCAAACACGATTCATGTAACACGTATGGAACTCATTTATTCTTTTTGAGCTCTGGGCACGAAACTTGCCCATACACAATATGGCGGCGGTATCTTTTTCATTCTATACAACAAGCTGCGCGGTAATGCTAAGTTGAGTTGAGGTCATGTAAATTTCAAGCGTTCAAGGCGCACTTTTTTATGCGATCATCTACAAATGTGCATTTAAACTGGAATACTACACAGAACAAAATAATTAATTTTAACAAGCGCGGAAAATTTCCCCTCGTGTAATTCCAAGCCAAAGGAGCTTAAACAACGATATTGTTAGCAATCTTTCATACAACAGGCTCAATTCAGGCGTTATCTGGCTTAAATTTACATGAAATTTCCCATTATTTTCTGCCAAATCTAGCATTCCCTTTATGTGCATTAGATAACGCAGAAAATTCAGTGTTTCTTTTTATCTGTGTATCTTAACAACACACTACCAAAATGACATGTAAATTTCGGTCTCCTGAGACCGACACATGCAAGCGTTCTATAGCACATAAGAATAAGTTCAAAGAGATGCGACAATAAATTCAATCAAACACGTCTTTCGTCGAATTGCGTATATTTCAGTCTCAGGAGACAGAATTTTACACGAAATCTCTCTTTACGTTCCCCGACTTTTTACAAACATGAATTACGTCTCGTGTAAATTCATAATTTCTAAGTGTGAACGTTAAAATTTCGGAGCAGGAAATTCATTCAGATTAAAAAATGCGGTCAGGTTAAATTATGTCGACATATTTTCAGTGAAGGTTCAAATTACGTGATTAGTAATTTTCATATATTTTTTCTGTGATATGTTAGCGCGGAAAATGCTCAGTCTCCTAAGCCAAACGCGAATGGAAAGTTTCATTCAAATAAAAAAATATCGATTTAAATTTAGCTTGTTCCATCTTTCATCTGCACATCACCGTTGATTGTACGCAACACCTTAACATGTAAACATGTAAAATTTTGCCAATAATAATGCACATAAAGGGAACACAGTGTATAATGTAAAATTATATGAGAAACTAATATTCCATTACTTACTTTGATGTCAAAGTATTTTTACAGGTCGTAGCTGAATGTTATACCGTCATGTAAATTTATGCATACTCTTGAGGAACAGTTGAACATGTAAAGTTCATTCAAACCAACGCATAAACGGAAATAATGGGAGGTTTTGGATCAGTACAGGAAAAAGTAAAAAAAGCACTTGCAAGGAGGAACTTTTTGATATTTTTATTTATAAATATATAAGAAATTGTGAACATACATTTTTCTTTAAATTTATGCTTCATGTTCTCCCTTGAGAACAGGGCTTATACTTATTTACTAAAAAAAGCTACTAAAATTTAGAAAATTTTACAGTATTCGGTAATTTTTTACAGAAATTTCAACAGCTGAACGTTCGGTAATCCGATTTAACGGATTTCGGTAAAATTTGACAAGTTCCGGTAATTTTTTTACCGGAATACTGTAAAATTTCACCGAAATCCGGTAAATCGGATTACCGAACGTTCAGCTGTTGAAAGGTCGGTAAAAAATTACCGAATACTGTAAAATTTGTTAAGTGTGTACCCTTAAGCTTAATGTGAATGAGAAAATATACTAATAGTAATGGAGCATAACATTCGGGACAGTGTTGTACAAGTAAGCAAATGATATTTCGCCTCCAAGACTAATGTAAAAATTATTATACAGAGAATTAAACATTTGATAAGTGATAAAAGAAACATGTCTTAGATCGCAATAGTTTCCAATCACTTTTTCAATTAGGTTTAGTGGATGTAGATCTTCGTCGTCTGCTCTGTACTCAGTTGCACATATTTCTTCTGGTTCTTCTTCGATCATTTTGTCATCACAAAACCGTTCAGCGAACCCTCCACCGTCTTCTTTGTTTACACAATCCGATGTTCCTTCCGGTGTTGAAGTTTCTCTGCGCTGTTTGAGTCCTCTATGTGCGTGCATATTATGGAATCCCAGGCAATTACACATAGCAAATGGCTTCCTCGTCGGACACTCTAGAGGGCAATACACAGGTTGTCCGGAGGCGATATGATCCGAGGCGTGCCTAATTATTTTTTCAAAAGAGTGTACCGTGAAACCGCAAGTAGCTAACGAATACTTGAACAAATAAATACTATTTTTTGTTTGCGAAAACCGAAATTATATGCTTCCGGAATGAATCATTCAATGATGACAACGAACCGAATTTTTTTTTCACATTTTGAAAATGGGCACTTTAAACATTTTTCCTGACGGTGGAGCACTAAATACAATTTTATATCCGCCAAAACCACTTGGCAATAGTCACATTTAATCCTGATCCATTTTAAACTAACCTTTTTCAATTTTTCAATTCTACGACCGTGAACACTCAAGCAACGATAAAATATGGCGTCCGATTTGTTTCAAATGAAACTCGCCGTTTCTACACAGCAAAGTAGTTTCACATAGGATCGTGTAAAAATAATTTGACTTAGCTGAACTTCAGTGACAAAGGATGTACATTTCCGAAAACTATTTACAGCTCAACGTTGTTTAATGTTCCATTTATGTGCATGGCCATTCGCTCAAATTTACGCGACATATATGATTACACGATATAGTTTTGTATGATATTTTGGAATACGCTATTGCTAAAGTTCAGGTTTTTTTTTGTGTACGAGCAGTGTCTGTGTTTCGTGGCCTTAGAAGACTACCGGTTTGATTAATGTCTTGTGCAAGAGTCTAATCAGCGAGAAGGTGGAGTCAATGAATCATAATTTAATTTTGACAGGGACTATGAACAATAAAATCTTCGACTGCAGTAGAACTTTTTGTTTTGTCGGTTTTCAAGAAGGTAATTATGAGCCAGGTTTGAACCACGAGCTCCAGGCTTACAAGATCGGTGTTTTTGCCACTCGACCATTTAAGCAAAAAAAAAAACAAGTATATTCGGGTAACATAAATAAACTTGCTGTGTAACAAACGGGGGGCAGTTCCTTGTTGCTGGAATCGTGATAACAGAATAAAAATAAATGTCACGATGGGCTTGTGTCTTGACCGACGGCACATTGTCTCGGCAGCCCTAAGTTTGCACCTTTAAACTGAAGAAATGATCCATTAAAAATTGAAATTCATTCCATTAAAAACGTATTCATGACCCATTAAACTCTGGTCAATATCCATAATAAAATGGATATGAGCCATAACATTTATCAATGTGATCCGTAATTTATATAAAATTTAGCAATAAAATGTAAAAAAAGAACCGTTATATATCTAGGGTATGATCAATAGAACTGTACGGATTACCCATAAACATATACCGAATGTTCCATAAAAGGTTCAATATCATTCCTTAAAGTTGTAAAATTGATCCTTAGAATGTAACGTTTGTGAACTTAAATATATACACATGATCAATAAATTATTGATCCAATCGTCAATGATCCATGATAGTTTTGAAAACTTAACCACAAGATTCTAAATATGGCCCATAGGCAATAAACTTTGGGCATTTAAAATAATATGTAGGATCCATAAATTGTGCCAGAATTATTACAATGTTGAGTTTATATTTTTTTTTAATTTTGGCTACGGAGAAATCGATCCTTGAACTGCGCTACTACTCAGATCTATTAACATGTTCGTTTATTTAGCTATGCGTCTCAAATATTGCTATTAAAGAAGGATTGCTTTTTAGAAGATTTTCAAATTTTTCAGAGAGCTGATTTACTTTCACGATTTCACGTTCTTTTACGACCGCAACTGCGACACATGTTTCCCAATAAATTTGTTAAGAGAACTCGTGCATATAACGAACTAGGAAGATTTTCCATATTAATCTCATCACTTGATGCAATTGCATCCTACTTGAAATTAAACAATGAACAGGTGACAGGATTAGTTAGTAATGTTTGTTGTTGTTATTAAAAGTAAGCAAATATTATTAGAAAACGAAACCGATCCTTCAACTGCTCAATTGTTTGATTCATCGTAGGATGAATAAAGGAACAATGAGATTAATATGGGGACAGTTACTCTACATGTCAAATTTAAGGCTTGATCAAACTGTTATTCAAGATTTTTTTTTATAAAATTATGCCGGGCAAACGCTTGCCGTCCAACTCGCTATCGCTCGTCGGACCTAACTACAAAAAACATCCTCCGTTTGCATTATACCGGGCAAATGCTTGAATCAGTCGTTAACTTGAATACGATATCGGAAACTTCGACCGCTTTCTACTTCCTTAGTTCTTCAATCCTCAACTGCTCAGCAGAGCAACATTGATATTTCTAGCACTTGGAGTACAGCATAACAAATCGTGGCTACTATGTCACATTGTACAATATAGTGTGTCTAACTGAGGAGCTGTTTGATTTTTTTTCTTCTGAAAACTAATGTTTGAAAAAATTGTAGTTAAGAAAATTTTCTATAAGAATAATTTGCTACGGATCATTTATATGAGTTTATAGATTATTATTCATTGTTTTATGGATCATAGACAATTTATTTATGGAACATTTTTAATAATTTATGAATCATGTGCACGTATTTTAGTGCACAAATGTTACATTCTGTGGATCAATTTTACAACTATAAGGAATGATATTAAACCTTTTATGGAACATTCGCTATATGTTTATGGGTAATCCATACAATTTTATTGATCATACCCTAGATATATAACGGTACTTTTTTGACATTTTATTGCTAAATTTAGAATAAATTATGGATCACATTGATAAATTTTATGGATCATATCCATTTTATTACGGATATTGACCAGAGTTTTATGGGTCATGAATGCGTTTTTTGTGGAACGATTTTAAGTTTTTAATGTATCATTTATTAGTTTTTATATGCAAAAGTATGTTTGCCCATTGTCCCGGCCTGGGAGAGAAAAATACACGGTTTAATTGATTTACCTAACGTGTGTATTGTTGAGAACAAGCCTTTAGGTTGATTCAAAACTTGATTTATTTGTCGGAAACATGCAATTAACAAACTTCAAAGAAAAAATTGTTAAGAGTTTAAACACTCATATTATAACAGGGTGAGTCGATTTTTTTTTCACTTTAGTCATAAAAATGAGTAGCTGTTGTTTGGGGCTGATTGGCTGAAAATTGCCTATCAGCATACATATATTGATGAAATTTGTCAGAAGCAAATAATTTCCCATGTACCGAAGAGGCTCTAGGAGTGGACAGTAATTTATTGCTAGAGCAAATAGAAATGAAGAGAAAGTATTGATAGTTCCGTTTAGCGTAACGACGGGCTTTGAAATTGAAAGATACAAGTTGAAAAGCGAAGAGCATTTGAACGGTGGTATGCGATAGAGCACACATTTTTTTATCAAGCTATCCCAGATGAAGGGTAGACAAGAGGGATACCCCCTTGACTGGCAAAAGATCACATACTACCGGCTCGTTTTCAATTTACATCTTTCAATTTCACAGCCTGCCGTACTCTTACGTAACTATCAATACCTTTCTCTTTATTTCTCTTCATTCTATCAATAAATTACTGTCCACTCCTAGAGCTTTTCATGTTGATGGGAAATTATCCCCATATGACAAATTTCATCATGAATATTAATGCTCATTGAATTTGCTTTGTCTTTTCAAGGACTTTCACTTACTCGTTTTCTTTGGGTCGTCAATTATTATGAACTTAAAGTCAGTTATTATGAAGAAAATTAGAATTTTTGGTTTTAATATAAAGGCGAAAAAGATTGATTAATTCAAAAATTCTAATGAAAATTCAGGTACACAAAACTTAGGTAACAATTTCGCTGATTTTTTAAATAATTTATTTAGATAAATAAAAGAATGACAAAACAGCATTTTTCCCAACTCCTGGGAGTAAAACACCTTCATAAAGGGTTAAAGTTAGCAGTGCGGTGATTTCTCGGGAACCAACTATGTATCTCCGTAGAGGATTTCACTTTTTTGTTTTGTTTTTGCATATTCCGTTATGAACACCCGTGCGAGTAAGATAAACCTTCTTCAGTTTTCTCAAGGTACTTTCGTCGGTAATTTGATAGTATGATAAGCTGCAATCAAGTTCTACGGGCATGAACTTACCACGCAAAAAGAAATCAAGCACTTTTTCATCAAACTGATTCCAGGGAAAAGCTGAGCGAGCAATGAAATTACTCCTTCGGATTTATTTATTTGCACGTGAATAAAATATTTCCATCACCATTTGTTGAGGCTACAGGGTGTTGCGATCAAAATTTGGTTAAGCAAGCAAACATTGAGATTGCCTTTTTTAAATTATCGAATCATTCACTTTTTGAAGATACAAAAGCAGAACATACAGGAAGGTAAAGTCCCGTCTGATTGTCATTCTATTGCAGTTTCCCGTCGGTCACATTCATTGGCACCTACGACGAGAACACTTCTATCGGTACCCCTGCTTATTTGACAACATTGATGGATTTACGATCGCTGAAATTCTCAGGGATAGGAAACGCCACCCTAGTTTTGAAGATGAGCAAACTATTTTCCGGAGTGTATTTAGCAAATAAAACCGAAGAGAAATATTAATTTGATACGTGGGGCATGGTACCCACCATCTTTAGTTTTCAAGATACTGGATGGCTTACCGAGCAGGAGAAAATTACATATGAGTAGATAATTTTGATCTTGATAACTGGTCTTGGTATTTAAGAGCACGGCATAAGAGGTAAAATACCTAAGAATTGCAAGCAAAATATCTCTCAAATAGCAAAACTTGTTAGTTTGAATACCTGGGAATACTTGAGGGGTACAATTTTGGTATTGTCTTACCGCAATTTGGTGTTTGCATATCATTGTGGGATCATTTTAAAGGTATTATACTCAAGTTTTTTACAGCGCTCTTTTGCAGCGGTCTTAAATACCAAGGCCAGTTATCAAGTCATTCGTTTTTGAACAGCATACCGAACCGAATGTTCCAAGTTATTATCAGGAACGGTAGGGCAACTGATTATTGACATGTTATATAAAAAACGCATAAACATAGGTGGTCCTAAGCTCTCTGGACAGAGTGTATCATCTTGTTTGCGTGCGCTTGGACGAAGAGTTTTTGCTTCCAACTGAAGCTACCGGTTTAGGAATTTCTGAGGTCCTGACTTCTTGATAGTCAATAAACGCTTCCCGAACAGTTCTTTTACGTTCGTAATAGTTGATTTGGAATATTTTAACGATTTCTATAGCATGGCAAGTGTGTAGTTTGGATTATGACAACTCAGCAACAACTTGACAGCTCCAGAGTAAAGTCAATGTAGCCCCAAAAATCTTGGCTCACTGGTTCTGTCAAATCAAATGAATCCTAGAACAAATTATCAATTGAACGTTTTTACATCGACTATTATTTTCAATGCTGTGGAGCTCACTTAAGGAATGTTCACAGTTTTTTCTCAAGGCCAGTCAAGGTGGTGCATTCGATCATGCCTTGACCTACCCCGCATGGGGATGCTTGGCAAAAGTCTGTGTTTCCTGTTTCGGAATACTACCTCATAATGCCCTCCGCTCAATTTCAAACTACTTCTATTCAATTTTCACAGCCTGCCGTGCGCTAACGGAACTATCAATACTTTCTCTTCACAACTTTGTTCTAACAAAAAAATGCTGTCTACTCCTAGAGCCTCATGGTGGTGAGAAATTATTTCCTTCTCAAAACAACATCATCATACACAGTTTGAAAAAGCTTGTAATTTTCTGCGTTACCTAATCTACATAAAGAGAATGCTGGATTTGGCAGAAATTAATGGGAAATTTCATGTAAATTCAAGATAATGCCTAAATATAGTCTGTAGTATGAAAGATTGCAAAAATTGTTGCATGGCGCATGAGAGATTACAAACAATTTCGTCCAACTTCCTCCGAGATGCAACAACTTTTGAATCCACTCTTCAGAGATGCGGAACAATCTTAGTAGATAGAAGGGAAAGACTGATGATGATTTGCTGGATTCTAATTTAAGTTCTTCACAGATTGATGTGCTAGCATGCCCATTTAAGATTAAGATTAAGATGTGTCGCACACCCCGGTTTACGATTCCTTTGTCTTGAAATTAAACGAGGGGAAATTTTACGCGCTTGATAAAATTCGTTTTTTTGTGTACTCGCTGACGATATGTTGTAATTTTTTCCGAAATGTTAAAATGGTGGATACTTTAACTCTACTTACAGGGAATATATAGAAGCATAAACAAATTTGAGACTTAGACTACTTGCAAAAGATTGAATAATTATAAAACCAATAACTATTAAAACACTCCGAAATTGTCAGCGCTTCAAAACTATTCGAAAGCTAGTAAGACGTGAATAAAATAGCAGATGAGAATACCTTAAAAAAGGTTTTTATGTTACCCCATATAAGGCATTGTTGACAATACCCAGTATCCAGTAAAATAAAACGATAATGAAAAATAGTTTTAACTGAAACATGGGAAATGCTCGTTTTCCAATATAAAGGGCGATACGGTCAAAATTTGGTCAATATCAACTTGACGTATTTCTTTCAATTTTGCATTTAAAAACCTGAACACCCTCATTTTGAAGGTGTGTGTGTGTAGAATGTTGCTCCTATTTTGATTTTGGAATTCACTCTTCAGTTGTCAAAATGCCGTCCAAGCAAGAAGAGCAGCGTATCAAAATTTTGCTCGCGCATCGCGAAAATCCGAGCTACTCGCACGCAAAGTTGGCAAAATCGCTAAAAGTTGCCAAATCAACCGTTACAAATGTAATTAAAGTGTTTGGGGAACGTTTGTCGACAGCCAGGAAGTCTGGATCGGGGGAAATCGAAAACCGGAAGCCGCTGAGACGACAAAGAGAGTTGCCGGTAGTTTCAAGCGAAACTCTAACCTATCTCTCCGAGATGTCGCAAATAAGCTGGGTGTATCGTCTACAACCGTGCATCGAGCCAAAAACGAGCCGGACTATCGACTTACAAGAAGGTAGTGACTCCAAATCGCGATGATAAACAAAATACGACGGCCAAAGCGCGATCCCGGAGGCTGTACACGACGATGCTGACGAAGTTTGACTGCGTGGTAATGGACGACGAAACCTACGCCAAAGCCGACTACAAGCAGCTTCCGGGACAGGAGTTTTATACGGCAAAAGGAAGGGGAAAGGTAGCAGATATTTTCAAGCCACACGAAACTGTCAAAGTTCGCAAAGAAATATCTGGTTTGGCAAGCCATCTGTACCTGTGGCTTGAAAAGCAGCATTTTCATAGCTTCCGGGACCGTCAACCAAGAAATTTACGTGAAAGAGTGTTTGAATAAACGTCTGCTGCCTTTCCTGAAGAAACACGGTTGTTCCGTACTGTTTTGGCCGGATTTGGCATCTTGCCATTACGGTAAAAAGGCCATGGAGTGGTACGCCGCCAACAACGTGCAGGTGGTTCCCGGCGACAAGAACCCTCCCAACACGCCAGAGCTCCGCCCAATTGAGAAATACTGGGCTATTGTCAAGCGGAACCTAAAGAAGACCAAAAACTGCTAAGGACGAGCAGCAGTTCAAGGCAAACTGGCTTTCTGCGGCGAAGAAGGTGGACAAGGTGGCTGTACAAAATCTGGATGGCAGGGGTCAAGCGTAAGGCCCGGCAATTCGGATTTGGAAAAAGCGGAAGCCTAACTGAATATTTTTCCTGAATTTTATACTAATTGAACTTGAAAAAGAAATTTAATTTGATTTTTTAAATAAACGATTTCACCGATTTACACGCGTTTTCCCTTGACCAAATTTTGACCGTATCACCCTTTTAGGACGTTGTTATTTACCCAAACTTGAATAAATTTATGGTAACCTGAGCAACGCCGGCGTCATTTTTTCTCAAAGCTGAAAACGTTATTTTTTCTTATTACTCCTTAAATAGACTATTCCTGGAGCAAAACTTGTCTAAATGTTGGTCGATGCTAATAGACATATCTTTAATGGAGAAACCAGGTAGCAAAGCAATTGGTGCTAAAAATAGCTGCAGAAAATCGTCGATACTGACTATTCCATGCAGTTTGAAAACAGCCAGAATGTTATTATTGGAATTGCGTTAAGATACTACGATGTTTTCCTCTTTGGCTCTTCTTGGGATTCTCCATAACTTGTTGATATTTGTTTTGATTAAAAAATAAATTACATTTTTATACATTTGAGTATTTGTTTCTCCGTTTGTGCAAAACTTGGAATACTAGTCCGAATGAAAGAAAACACATAAAAATACCCTATGATCAGAAAAGTTAGGACCAAAGACCAAAATGTTCGCCTACTTGAGAAGAGAAAATGGCATTTTCCACCCGCTTGGAGAAACAGATGAGAATGTGAGAAGCGAGAAACTATTATACGCTCACAGCAGTTTTCGTGAGAAATGCAACGGCGATTTATAATTTTCGGAGAGCATGAGAAGCTGATAACATCGTTTCTTTCTTCAGTGAGATCCTAGATGCCGACAATTATTTTTCACTGACTGTTTGACACTTGAAAATGCACCAGTCACTCAGCTTGTTATATTCTGACATTATAATTCTACAATGATAGTGCATGGCGGTACTAGTGTGCACCGGCTTGGCCTTATTTTCGAGCTTTTGCCTCGTAAAGATCATACGATTTAGGTAGCATGTTTTCAGTGAAAATGCGGACATGAGAAAATGTTATCGTTGAATTTCGGAAGAGATATTTTCGCATATGCAAGAGAGAGGATAATACGTTTTCGGCGAAAAAGGAGAGATGAAAAATGTGAACGGTTCGCTACTCATCGACAACCTGCTTGAGAGAGAGCATAGTTATCACCCAGCTGAGTGAGAATTTCGATTTCTAGTTAGGACTCAAAATCGGTAACTTTTAATGTGTGTCTACCGTCAATACTTTTAGCGAGATATTAGGTCTGTCTTAATGCATTATTTCCAAAATAACTTAAATCCGTCATAATTGGTTTAAAAACCACTTGACTTGAGACTTATTTTAGTCTGCAGTTAAGTTATTTCTACCGATTTGCAATATCTGTGCTACAAAAGTTAGATACAGCCGTGCACTTTTGAGCGATTATAGATGTTTGTTAACGATCTTTAATAATTCCCATCTTAGCGAGTACTTTACTTTTTGAACACGTACTTGCTAGATCATTGCACGAAATATGTTAACATCCCTTGTTCGACAGTTCAGGGAGTTTATTTGCAAGGTGGTAGGATTCTAATCGTTCAAACAAAAATTTCCATTGTCGTTTTCCGAATTCTGTACGATTGGATTGAAAACAAAATAGGTACCGGAACCAGTTTTTTAACAAGTTTATTTCAATCCTAATGAGTTCAGAGTACACACAAATCTCAATCCCCGGAAATATTCATAGTCCGCGTGAACAAGCTCCCTGAACTGTCAAAACTTCATTGTTGACGCCGTCGTGAAATGATCTATACTTCTCAATGTGTGACACTCTGAAACCTTCAACACATTAGAAAGCAATCGACACAAATAAAACAAGCAAGCATTAGAGTTTGCTCTTGTCTCTCTTTCAAGCACACATGTTGAATTGGATTTTTTTTTCATCGCTATGAGCTTGAAACAAGAAGGTCAATAAGCGTCATCAAGAACAACAATGAATGATAGGTCTTGCAGTTGTTTGCAATTGAGGCTACCAAATAAAAGAACTCGCTACAACAAGTTCTCGAGTCGTGCCCAAAATTGTGTTTCATTTGTATGGAAGCCCTCTTCCAGACGGGAGAGGAGTCTCGAATCATCATAGAACGTCTACAACGATAAATCGTATATGATATGATATGGCACAAAATGGAGGCGATATACGCACATGCGTCCATTTGACTTCATTTAAAATGTACGTTTATTGCCTCCACTTTGCAATTTTATCCTCTTCATCATATACGATCCTGTTTGCTGGGCGTTC
>JASCZW010010973.1:0-33991 GCA_034211315.2 Aedes japonicus | reverse complement strand
TTTAACATGCATGCACACTGTACTATAAATGGTGGAACCACAGTAAGATTTACAGAAAACCGCAAGAAATAAGAATTCTAATAATAGGGAAAGGTTTAGCAAGATGGGAACAGCGCCACTTTTGACATTCCTTAGCGAAAACGCTATCGGCGCGTGACAGTGTTAACCTCCGTTTTTTACTGTTCTTCCAATTTTCATTTGCTTTTGGAGTGAATACACTCGATTTCGATTTGAAGCTCTTTCGAGGCTTCAATGTTCAAGTGTTGGCCTAATTAAAATAGCAAATTCTGTCTTGTGCTTAATAAGAAGACGTTTTCAATCGATATCATAAAGATTGAACTTGTGTTTGGCTAGCATTTTTTGGTGTATTTTATGATCCAAGAGCATTCCAAACAAAATCGTAAAGTAAAACAATTTTTTGATGTTTGTGTTTATGGCGTCATGTTTGTAAGATGGAAATTTTTTTTTCGTTTTAAAACATATGAATGATATTTTTATGTTTGGAAATGCCATAGAATCAACAATAAAATGAAATATAACAATAATTTTTTGAAGTTGCAAGTTTCGATGAATTTCGATAATAATTTTTTTATGACTATAAACAATCAGATTTCCCGAGCAAAAGATGCAGCCTATTGGTTTCTTCTTTCGAAAGATGTCTTTGGATCAGCGAAAAAATAAAAATTATACATGTTGCGAGCAAAGAAACACGGATCGTGTTCCATCTTACAAGCCTTTCCTCTACTAGGAAGAACCTGATTTGAATGAATAAATCATTGTTATGAAAAAATCATACTGCTTTCCATACCATGCATGCTTTGCGGGAAAAATATATCAAAATAGAGAAGAAGTTAACAATCTCCAGCTGGTGGATGCAATATTTCACACATTTTTCGGCATCTTTCGGGGGCAACTGATGTATTTCGGCATTGTCAGGCCTTATGCCGCTGGCCTCAGAGGGGTACAATGATCCAAGCTTAGTTTTTCATCAAATAATATTGTGTAAGCTATTTTCTCAGCCTGACGTTACCTGTCACGAGAAATTCCATCGTACACCTACGGTACTAACTGAGGGCTTTCGTTTACAATTACCGTTTTATACTTGTTTTTAGCATAAACTGACAAGCTCGATGTTCAAATATACCACCACCGCGACCAGCGTGCGTTAGCTTTTACGCCATAGCCTTTTAGCAAGAGTTAGATAGAATGATGCGAGGGCCGGGTGGGTAAAGAGTGTGAATGATTTTAGGAAGTTGCTTCCACACCAGCTCCGCTACTTCGTCATCATCAAACACGTTGTGCGGAAAACACGCTTCTGTCATTATGGCGGAACAGAATGAGTGACGACCGGTGTGAATGCGGAAACCAGCTCTGCGGACTGAGATGTTGCCAGTAAAGGTCCTTGCGACGCTGGTGACAATATTGAAAGCATAAACCTTATTTTATGCGTAATAGCAATAATAATATAAAATAATAACAGACAGATTTATAACGGAAGGTGCCATGTGCTGGCGGCTGGTACCTCAGAGCGCACAATTTTTATGTATGACATACCTAAACCGTAGCGGAATTTGCTCGGAGCTTTTATTGACTCTGGAAAACTGCTCGGTGGTTCACTTCCTAGATGCAAATTATGTTTCCTGTGAGTTAAAGTCCTCCATACGACATAATATTCCCGCAAAAGATGGGGACGTTTTCCGGGATTACGTGCCATGGATTAGCAAACGCGGTGCTGTGATGTTCGCTTTGCATTGGTCAGTATACTTCTGCCGAGTTAAGCAAACTCTTGCCACCAATGGCAAAGTAGTGGATGCTTCAACAGACTTTTGCTTCAAAGCGGAAGTTTTATTTTCTTTACGGCGTTGTACGTTGCGGTTGATGGTGTGTCGAACGCTGACGTTTTGGAGCTCAACCGGCAAGATATATGTCATGTAGTCTGTTTGTATTCGACTACATGAGATATCTTGAAAGTTGCCTTTTTTAGAACGATTGGATCCAGAGGGTGTGCACAATTTGTTCGAATTCATTATCGGTGGATTGCATATGGAATGTGCTTCAGTGTTCTCGTGGCAGTGATCACTTGCCCATACTGAAACTAAAATTTAGTTCATACTACAAAATTGATCGTTTGACTCACCAAATAATTCGGTGCTTTCTGCAACGGAATTGCTTTGAACACTGAAAATTAATTCTCGTTAATATTACGAAATTGAAGGAAGGACTTACAAATCTTTTCGTTGTTTGCAATGTAAAAAAAACAATAAAGCTGCTTGTCTATGATACATGATGGTCCAGTCGGTGTGGATCATGATTGATTGGGTACTTGGTTTTGACCCGTACTATTGGTTTACCATTTTTTTTTTCTTAAGTTCGGGACATTGTTAACCACTGCGACCAGTAAGTTGATCTATTGTACACAGATAAAAAGAAACATTGAATTTTCTGCGTTATCTAATGCATATAAAGGGAATGCTAGATTTGGCAGAAAATTATAGGATATTTCATGTAAATTTAAGCCAGGTAACGCCTGAAGTATATCCCTTATCCTTTGTATCGTGCATGTCGACTTACTTCATCACTATTCAGAAATGATGAAGTATTTCGTGTTGGTACAGTTGTCATTGTTTGTTTTTTTTGTAATGAATCAATTTTTATTGAAAGTTTCCGCTATTTAAACCCTTTGTGAGTGACAGCACCCTTCAAAGGCGCGCCCCTTGATCAGTCAAAACCGGATTCAATTCAAACAAAACAAACAATGAATTCGTTACTGACCATGCATCAGAACCCTAGTCATAACCAATTCAAACTATGAAACATCAAAAAGAAAATGAGAATTCACATGAATGATTGGTTTACCATACTCCATATCATACCGTCTTATCTAGTTATAAAGGGTTACATTGTTTTTTCTAATGGAAAGAGGGAGACATGACGGTACCACTGCCCTGCACACATGCAAACGATGAGGCTTGTTTTTTTTCGCGCTCCTTATATTTGCCAGTTTTTTGTTGTTATATTGTTGTTTTATTGTGGGCAAAAATTGATAAAAATCTAGATATAACTAATTTGGATATAACTGAATTGTTCACATGTGCAAAATTTCATTCTAATCAGTTCAGTAGTTGTTGAGATGTCATCGGAACAAGAAGAAAATCGCCGTCGAATTTTGCCCGCCGTCATGGAAAATCCGACTGCAACCATGAGATGGATCGGAAGACAACTGGGAATCACCCAGACCATCACTATGTCTCGGATGGTAAAATCGTTTAAGGAGTCCCAGACAACCGATCGGCCGGCTAGAAGTGGAAGAAAATCGAAGACAGCTGACCCTGTGAAGGCCCGGAAGGTGTTGGATTATTTCAAGTGTAATCCGAACCTTTCGAACCTTTTAAGTGTAATCCGAACCTGGTTCGTTCAGCAAACCATGAAACGAACTGGGCTTCGTGTATTGAAGGTCTGCAAGGCACCGAACCGACATGATCAACAAACCACGGCAGCCAAATCCCGCGCAAGGAAGCTGTATCAAGAGTGGTTAACGAAACCGATTTGTGTGGTTATGGATGACGAAACCTACATCAAGGCAGACGCGAAGCAGATACCGGGGCTGGAGTTCTACGTAGCCAAATCTTGGTTCGATTTTTTGGAAGACATAAGGAAGAAGAAAGTGGACAAATTCGCAAAAAAGTACTTGCTCTGGCAGGCCATATGCCAATGCGGTAAACTGAATAAACCGTACATCATAACGGGTGCCATCAACAACGAAATTTACCGCACCGAGTGCTTCCAGAAGCGTCTGTTGCCCATTATGTGGTCCCATGGAGGCGAGGCATTTTGGCCGGACCTGGCATCATGACAATTCCGCGCGATCGACGTTGGATTGGAACAGAGACAATAACGTTGTTTTTATTACCAAAAACCGCCAACCCCAGAGAATTGTTCGGTGGAAAGATTTTGGGCCATAATGAAGGCCAAAGTTCGAAAATCGTCCAAAGTGTTTAAAAAACGAGCTGGAGTTGAAGAAAGAATGGAATAAAGTGACCAACAGATATCGGCTCCCACCATTGCACAAAATGTAATGAAGGTCTTAAGGGAAAGGTGCAGGCTTTCAGCGATGGAAACTGAATAAATTAATAATGCTGAAACATAATCCATATATATTTATTTATTCCCTGAAAGTTTCCACGAAAATCTACTGTGAAATAATTTTTTGAGAACACTTTCGTCTGGTACTTTTTTTTCGAGTACAGGCCTTAGCCATTCATAAATGAAAACATTATAATTCACTATACACGGAGCCACTTGAATATAAACAATCGGAAATTCATGCCTGCCCGCAAATTCACAACCTTTTTACTATGTTATTGATACAACAGACCATAGTTGGAAACATACAGAAAAATATGTCCTCAACATTGGGTCTACGATTTTATTGTAAAATTATTGTTATTTAAGCTATGTGAACAGGTATTTCGTAACGTCTAACTATTTTCTGTACATCCAGACTGCATATTTGCTTTATCGATTCAATTAAGCCAAATTTAGATCACTTGAAGATCCTGTAGATCGCCGGCTCAGCTAAACCAGTGAAATCATGATGCCCCAAAAGAAATCAATAATTACCCGAAAGTGATCAACTATTAGTTGATTATTCTTGTCTCTATTGCTTCGGATTTCATCGGTCATAGCAACATGATTTTGTTGATTATCGCTAAATTAATGACACATTTGGTACATAGGCCGAATGAAGGAGCTAGGCTAACATTACATCCCCTTACCCTACTAATGGAACTTTTTTCAAATTTCAATTGGTGAGTTTTTCCGATCAAATGGCGTATGAATGAAGTCATTCTGTTTAGTCTAACGAGAAGTATGATCTGTTTCGAAGAACGTGCAGGCACGAATGACACTTCTTTAATTAACCTAAATAGTTTATTTGATTTAACTAGCGGATTACAATTGTGCTTCCGTACTGCACGAAGGCCGGATGGAAAAGAGCCTGAACGGAAGTATTATTTTTTCATTGAACCTAAGTGCTATAAAGCTATAAAATAATACAATACATATTACAGTACACAGAAAAAAATAATTCAGTTTTAACAGAGCGCGTATAATTTCCCTCGTGTAATTCCAAGTACAAAGGAGCGTAAACAACGATATTGTTTGCAATCTTTCGTACAACAAGCTAGATTCAGGCGTTATCCGGCATGAATGTCCATGAAAATTCCATTATTTTCTGTCAAATCTAGCATTCCCTTTATGTGCATTACATAACGCAGAAAATTCAGTGTTTCTTTTTATCTGTGTACACTAGGATCAACTATGGACTTAAGTCTGATGTAAACTATGAATATTACAATCTCACCCGGCTTAAAACTTTTTCTAGGTACGCATGAAAAATGTAACAAGCTAACAATACTTATTCTCTAACACAAATCTGCATGATCTTTTAGGTGGATTCATCTCAGTTGAAGATACATCGAAGAAAATAACCGCTCATTTGGGGTACTTCATCCTTGGCTGACCCTTCAACCGATTAGAGCGCCGCACCTTGGGAGATTTTGACTCGCTCCGACGACGTTTCGTACTCTTCTTCTTTTTACCGGCTTTCTTTTGCAAGCAATCTTTGGCTGGTTGAGGCTGATTCTGACCAGAACCTCTAGATGGCGCAGCAGCTTGGTTGTTGTCTTCGCTGCCTTGATCGACACGATTTGAAACTGGTTGAACAACCGGCATAGAAGGATGAAATTTGTCGTCCAAGTCTGTATATCGGATTTGATTTACGTGAACCATTCTAACGTTTCCTTCAACACTTATTAAGAACGTTAACGGACTAAGCTTCTGTAAGATAATCGCGGGAATCCAACGGATTAATTCCTTAAAATGATTCCGGTGTAGAACTTTATCACCGACGGTGAAGGACTTCTTTATTTCCGTAGGAATCTGTTCAATTTGATCTTTTATTCGAACAACTGGTTTGGGATGTACGTATTCTACTTCGATTTTACGGGGATTAATCATGTTCGTCAACGTGCGCGGCGTGTATGAGAATATCATCGACGACGGAGTACGAAAAGTTGTAACGGTTGATGGAATGTTACTGTAGTTTATAAGAAACCGATTAATCTTTCGCGATATCGATAGCGACTGTTGGTTTTCATCGAGTAAATACTTTTTAACACGTCTTTCACCGTCCTTACACGCCTCTCGGGCAACCCGTTCAATTGGGGCTGGTAAGGTAGAGATTTTGAAACCTTGACATTATTTGCCTCGAGAAATCTCACGAAAAGTTCCGATTTGAAGGGAGGACCATTATCGGTCACAACCTCTTCTGCTAATCCAAAGTAGGCAAAAAACGATTCTATCTGCTCTATCATCTGCAGACTGTTTGACCCTTTCATTAGGCGGACATCAATGAACTTGGAAAAACTATCAACTGCTATCAGCATGGTACTACCTTCGAAATAAAATATATCCATGTGAATCCTTTGGAAGGGACGTTCACATGTTGGCCATTTAGTCTCAACTACTTCTTTAGGCACGGCTTGGCGTTGTTGGCAAACCTTGCATTTTTTAACATACTCAACTACATCTTTATCAAAAATTTTCCACCATACATACGATCTACCCAACATCTTCATTCGAACGGTTCCATCGTGGTTTGAATGCATGTGTTCTACTACAATCGATCTCAGACTATCCAGGACAACAACCCTATCATCGAAGCATAACACTCCATTCTCGATTCCTAAATGGCAGCTCACTTGAAAATACGACTTGACTGACAGATCAACATTTTTCGGCCATCCACGGGAAACATAATCAAACACCTGAGACAAAATTGGATCTAAATTTTGATGTTACGAACAATTTTCAAATTTACGATTCCGAGACCATTGGACGAGAGATTGTTGATCTACATGTTCTACATCAGCTAGACAAGGTAATGGAAGACGTGACAGTGCATCAGCATGGCTCATAAATTTACCAGGACGATGTTCGATGCTATAATTGTAACCAGCCAGAATAAGAGCCCACCGTTGCAGCCTAGCAGCAGCGATTGCCGACGTACCCTTAGCTGGATTGAAATTCTCCTTGATACCGGTATTTTCAGTGATCAACTTGAACGTGGCACCATAAATACCTTGTGGAATTTAGTGATACCGAATATGACCGCAAGGGCTTCTTTGTGCACTTGAGCATAGTTCTTCTGTGCTGGGGTGAGTGTAGACGACGCGAAACAGATAGGTTTTTCGACCTGACCGACTAAATGAGACAACACAGCCACCACTCCATACGAACTAGCATCGACAGCTAAGATTATGGGTTTCAACGGATCATATGGCTCGAGTAAGTTGCTATCCACCAACAACTTTTTAGTTATCTCGAATGCAACTTGGCACTCTGATGACCACAGGAGTCGAGCGTTTTTCTGTAGTTAAATGTACAAAGGACGCAGTTCAATCGACAGATTTGGAAGAAACCTGTGAAAGTAGTTAAGTAACCCAAGATACGCTTTGGAGTTGATAAACGTTTTCTGGGATAGGGGCGTCTGACTAGGACGTATACCATCAGACGTAATGGTATGACATAGATACTCAATCTAGCTTTTGAAAATACAAGATTTAGACAAATTTATTCGAACGTTATGGGCGTTTAGCCTTTGGAGCACCATACACAAGTTATGCTGACATTCATCTACGATAGCCCCACCCACTATGATTTCGTCCAGGTAGGTAATGCCCGGCGGATTCAGCAAAATTTGATCTATGATCGGCTGAACAATTGCGGGGGCGGAAGTAATACCCAATTAAATGCGGCCTTCCCATCAGTCTTTTTTAGGAACAACCACAATTGGATTTGCCGAAGACGAAAAGCGAACAGGAACTAAAATTCCATCTTGAACTAACTTCTCTAGACTAAGTTCAACTTTTTCCCGCAGATAAAACGGAACAGAATAAGTTTTATGGAAAACCGGGGCCGTGTCAGGTTTCGAAACTAGCTTCGCGGTGAAACCGGTAATCGCGTTGTTAGCGGACTTACTTATCACGTTTGGAAACGCGTTTTCAAAACCGATTCGAAGGAAGATGCTAACTTACCTACAGACTTAACCGAAAAAATCTTCCTCCAGTCCGGAAACACCAGATCAAGACCGTCTCGACCGAGTAATGGGTTTACTGCTCTGTCGGTTCGAATCACCACCAGCTCCAGCCTGCCTTGGATTCCTGATGGTGTGAATACGTGGACATCAATCGTACCCAGTGACTTGATTCGTTGACCTGAAACGGAGACAAATTCGTATCTATTGAAATGACGCTACGACAGGCTCCACAACCAGCTTCGAACTCCATTGGGCAATATGAATTCCGGTGAATCGACATTATTCAACGATCCAGATGTAAGTCCACTTGCATTATCCAGGATGGATAGACTTCGACTCGACTGCTTGTTTTTTTCTTTCTCCGGTTGCGGTTTGAGGTTTGACATGGACGACTTCTCAACTGACTCGATGTGACCACCCAGCATACTCAAACGAAGGATTTCGACGGCTTCCATTTTCCCACACGAGTAACACGTCCAGCTGCGTGCTGGAAACGTGTTTGGATCGTGATTACGACTACACCGACAGCATGGTTTTGTTGAGTTGGACTGACTGGTACGACTTGATTTGCTTTCCTCCTTTTCCTGATTGCTTCGTTTCGGTTTCTACTTGTGACTCACCTCCTTCCTGAGCGATCCGAGCTTCGGCAGCAGTTGACTGGACATTTCCTTGTTCTGGCTCAAGGCCGCTTCCCAGCTTCGAGAACTAGCGAACAAGCTTTGTCAGAATGTTACAGTCCGGTTCCGTTAATAAATTCTTCCGGAGGCTCTGATCCCGAAATACCAGCGACGAACTGATCTCGCAGTCGACAGGAACGCTTCGAATTTGCACGGTTGAGCGGTGGCTTTTAGGCTGACTATGAACTCCGCGATGCTTTGTGAGACGTGCTGCTCCCGTTCTGCGACGACATTCGTGGTTGGATCCAAATGGTCTTTGAGAAGACAGACCAAATCCTCAAACGACTTTGTACAGGGATCTTCCGGGGCACACAATCTCTCACCGTTTGTGTACAGGCTGAGACCAGCGACTGTAACCAACACGGGAACTTTTTTGTTGTCCAGCATATCGTTTACAAGGAAGAACATTTATACTCGATTGACGTATTCATGCAAAAGTTCTCTCGACCGACAAAGTGCTTGATCTGGCCAAATATGCCAGCTCGAGCTACCGAACTACGCCATGCGTTCCATAGCCAAAGGCTATTATGCAGCTCAAAAGTAATGTGCATTAGAATAGGACAAGTAATGGTCGAAAGTACGATTTACTGTAGGAATTACCCCACCTTGTATGCAGCTGAAAAAGGATGACAAACTTCGTAACGATTAGTAACGTCTGCCCGGAAGCCAATCTTAATGGGATAGCTGCCACTCTTCCCTTGTTGGAATAAAAGTCCGTTGGATTATTCCGCAAGAAAAACCGACATTTCACCCATGCCAAGCAGTTATCAAAATTATTTCGGTAAAAAATGGCAAAAACTACTTCAAGTCTTTACTTGTCAGCTACATACTAGGCTGAACTTGTACTGGATACCACTATCCCCTATCATGTTCCATTACACAGTTAAAAATTATTTTGTAATTTTCAATCTATTTTCATGCACATAAAAAGAGCATGCCAATAACCTCAAAATCACATGAGGATTGAAATTTACACGACTTGGATATAACATCATGTAATGTTTGCTAAATTGAATTTTACATGAACGGCTTTGAATGACCGCATCGTAGATTTTTACATACACGTTTATTTTTCATGTTAGACAAGGAGAGACAAAACATGAGTGAGAATTTATTTCCTGATTACTCCAATTAATCCTAACATGCAGCATCAAGGTGAAATCTTTATGGTTAAAAAACTTCAAGTTTTAAATCGTTCCCTTAATCCAATCAAACACTTTGATGGAGCGGCGGACCACCGAAACGTTTTTCAACATTGAAGGCAACTTGAATGTATTCTTAGGAACTGGTTAGATTAATTCAAAATGACATTATATTTTAATTCACGTTCTGTCCATGCATTGACAATAATAGAAACAGCACGATAAATCTCTAGACGGAAGTTCAATCAGTTCAAATAAATCAATTTTACTAGCATAAGATATTTACCTGCACTTAGTTAATTACACAGAAAAAACAATAATAATTAATTGCAACAAGTGCGATGTAAATTGAAATCACGGCACATTTGAATGCAATAAAGATGAGAAAAGATCTTCGGATAATCTAATTGTGACCAGATGAATCTGTCAAATAGCAACAGCTATTAGTATATGTGCAATTAAATATGGCAGTATTTCCGCCAAATTATGTAATTCGAGCACTAAACTATCCATTGTCTTTTAATTTTGTTGGATTTTGCCATAAAAACAGTAAAATGAGCAATGGATAAATAAATATCCATTGCTCATTTTACTGTTTTATGGAAAATCCTAAATGTTAAACATATGCAGTAATTTAGTGCTCAAATTACATACTGGCAAATCTGCCATATTAGTTGCACATATACTATAGTGATCTGCTTTGTTTGACGATTTACGGCAAACTAGATTATCCGAAGATTATTCATCTTTAGTGCTCATTCCCAATTTTTAATGCTGATCTACATTAGTTGTTGGCACAGGTATAATTTTAATGGCACTTTTTCATTTTATAACTCAAATCTCTCTTTTAATTGATGATTAATTATGCTGCACAATTTTAATGACATGATAGGTATTATTTCGTTAACTATTTATCACAAAACCAGGTGTAAACACCAGAATTGAGGTTAAGAAACTGCAGTTGCAAATAAACGTTCTCTTGTGTCTTATGCTGGGGTGGAGAATGACAGCTAAGCAAAACAGTAGCTCTATTCGATTCATTTCGATGGAAGTAGGTTTAAATTTACACGATCGTGTAAATTGGTATGATAATGAATTGGAAAACAAGTGCACTGTCATTTATTATTACTGCAACATGTACTAATGTTAAAACCAATGGAAAAAGACCTATCTTTCAATGTTTATTAATGCTCCAGTTTGGTAAACGGTTTTCAATTTGAAATTAAAGAACGCAATGCTTTACATTGGTATATTTTTACCATGCAAACGTTTTACATCGCATGTAATTTTGATTATTTTTTGCTGTGTAGCCTCAGTCGACATGATAATTACTTTGGGGTTATGTTCTCAACACGTATAGATGACCGTTTGACAATTCCTGCTTTCACTTTCAACACATTCTCGACGTTTTTATCGTCGTCGCCAACCGATATGTTTCGCAAAGGTGGAGGCACGAAAATAATATCGCTAGATTGACCTAAATAGTTAACCCAGATTCAACTAACGGAATACAATTGTGCTTCCATTGCGCACGACGGTCGGATGGAAAAGAGCCCGAACGGAAGTGTTCTTTCTCCATTGAACCTAAGTGCTATAAAGCTATAAAATAATAAAATACATATTACAGGTATTCCTCGATAGTACGTACATCAACTTCATCACTTCAGAACGAAATTGCATAAAAACTACTGATTACACTAGAAAACTAATACAACCACAATAAAGAGCAGGAGTTGTTCTTTCTTTTGGTTTTATTAGATTTCAGATGCAACTAGCAATTTGAAGTAAGAGGATTGATGTACGTACTATCGAACATACCTGTACGATAAACTAGGATAGACTATGGACTTCAGTCACAGTGTCAACTATGAATATTACAAGCTTTAAGCGTTCAAAAACCTTTCACTTTTGCGTAACGCCCTCATTTTTTTAAATGTTGTAATGCCACCCGGTATAGAAAAGAGAAACGTAGTCCTACGTTAAAAGTATCTGAATAATCGGTGTGCAACCAGTTGCTGAGAAGGGTAAAATAGCTGTTATCGAATCAAATGGTTTTACATACATTAATTGTTATTTTATATATTCTCCGTGCGAGGAGTAACGATTATGATGTTGAAGGAGATGTTCGCTCATCACCATGAGGCACCAAGAGTGAACAACAATGTTTTTGGCTAGAATTGAAAGATGAAGAGAAAGTTTTTGATAGTTCCGCTAGTGTGCGGCAGGCTCGGAAACATAGCAGATGTTTTTAGAAAATTGAGCGAAAAGGGCATGTGTACAGTGGTACTGAACCAACGAGCATTTTTGCCTAACATCCCACTGTGGGGTAGGTTAAAGCACGGACTAAGTCCGCCACTTCAACAGGCAGCCTGTTGAAGTGGCGGGACTTAGTCCGTGCTTTCTCTCTGTTTACGTGACCTTCAGCCTGGGGCTGGTTCGTCTCACCAAAGGTGAAATCGACCCCATCAACACTTTCCGAAGGAAGACATGATCAGAGATATTTCGTCTCAGAAAATCCAAACAGTGCAAACTGGAATTGATACCAGACCGACTGGAGTTGAGAAGCAATCACGTTTGCCACTACACCATCGGCACCGTGGCAATGCAATATAGGTGTGGTGCATTTTTTGCCATATTTTGGGTGTTGTAGCATATCATAATGTGAGCCTTAATATGAACGTCTAGCTCTAAGAAAATGATACTACACATTTTTCTAGAACAAGAAGAGCAAAAAATATGGTCTTGCTGATGATTTTCGTTTATATCAACAGCCGTTAATAAAAACCTTTTATTATAACAACCACTACATTTTCAATCATTAGGTACGAGAAAGCAAATCCTCGAAAAGCAACAAAAGAAAAACTTCTGTCATAAACTCTTGTAACATAAGCTGCACACTCTAACATGAACTACGTTGTTTTGTTCGGCTAGACTCAATCACCAATTTATTTCGAGATGAGAGTGTGTGGCCAATTGTTACTAACCTGTCTGCACCCAGATGTTTGTTTCCAGAGAACTCCGGAGACAAACTTTCACTTACCTATTATTTACCACCAGTGAAAAGACAGTGTCACCTTAGAAGTTGTAAAACTCAAACCAAAGATAATCGAAAGAAAATTATGAGACATGTTGGCTCTTTCCCACCCCGCACTTCTTCCTTAGTCAACGTGAGTACCGGTGCTTGAGACTCGATTTCTCAGGTTACTTTCATTTCCTCGGGTGTTTGAATCTGTACTTACAAGCACAATAAATTTGTGCTTCAGAGAGGCAAAAGTTTTTCCCATTTAGCCACACTTTTATTTGTCTTTAGTTACACCACACCTCGTAATCTGTTCGGCTAAGTGATGGTCAGGAAAACTTCCTAAAAAGGATTTGTACTCTACCCTCCTGGTTTCTGGATGGTGAATGGATTCGTATATTGGTGTGTACATGTGAGCTACTCGAATTGTGTAATATTGGCTTTGAAAAAGTTTCCTATCTACACAGGATGGATGAGGAGATGCAAGACGCTGTGCTGTGGATGTGCGTAGCTACAGTTCTGTAATGGTGACAATAAAAGAAGCTTGACTTTTGACTCTCCACTCGAGAACGAGCACTTGAGCAGTTTTGTGGTGAACCAAAGTTCTCACCTCAGCAACGTGATTAGGAAAGTCACACGCCCTCGTAGCTCAATTTCGTTCTGTATTTGATATTAGCATTGTTTTTTGAGGACTGAGAAAACGAAATGCAAAGGTAATTTCAGAGCTATCATGGTTTCCGATACTCACAAAGGAATTATGTTAACTGAATCATGTGTTGTGCAGATTGAAATTACCTCTCCTAATTCAAACTTGGTCATGGAACAATATTTTAGAAAAAAGTTCTTCTAAAACATTTAGAAAATAGGTTTTTATTTGATCACAGCTTAGAAAAATACTACCTGTATAATTCATTTGAAAAAGTTCAGTTCAAATTCCCAGAAAACTACTTGACTATATAATTAATATTGATTGTATTCTTAACAACAAATTAACAATTTTAGAATTTTCATCAAATTCTTCAACCGTGAATACATTTTACATTTTGTTCGATTATTCAAATCCTTTAGAATAATTAATGCAAAGTTCAGGTTAAGCCTAATACAACATAGTATAACTAAATTTCAAGCCTCACTTCGAACTATGTTTTCGTTCATCGATTCATATTTATTTTTGATAATTTCAAAAATCTAATCTCAACAGATAAGAAAGATTTTCTCCACGTTGTCCTACAAATTCCGCTTCATTGTTCAAAAATGGCAAAACAAAACCCCCAGATAGGGATTTTTCCCATTCGGCCATGCTATGCACAATTTCCCTTAACGAATTGCATGTCTTCGAAACTTCAACTCCTTCAATTAATAAGCTCAAAGCTGTAATGCATGCCGTTTGTAGTTGATGTGCGAGTTTGCGTGTAGAACTCCGTTTTGAGCGGTGCAAAACAGAAATCGATCCAAATTTCAATGTCATAACACACGCTACTGCACCTAGCTATACGTCAT
Organism: Aedes japonicus; assembly: GCA_034211315.2. NCBI lineage: Eukaryota > Metazoa > Arthropoda > Insecta > Diptera > Culicidae > Aedes > Aedes japonicus. The sequence continues at coordinate 19,555 of JASCZW010010973.1, read as the reverse complement.
GCTGCGAAATGAATGAAACGCTTGGCATGTGTTTGTGGTAGGATTATGGCTGATGAAGGAAGAAGGTGGGGGCGCAGCATGGTAGGTGTTTCAGGTCCATACCGTGTCAGTCAGTCACCCAATAAGGCGAAAGGTAGCGAAGAATGCAGGAGTGAAAACCATAAACCTCAGGTATGTTGGCGTGAACGGATTGCTGTTGAAAGCACAGGGCAATGACATTATGTTTATATAGGAACTCAGGGCAACGCATTTGTGTGATGCATATGAAGGTGTAGTGAGTATGCTGTATTCGAAAGTGCACTCACGAAGAAGAAGAGCATAGCTAGAGGAAAACAGCTCTGCTACTCGCGTTCTAGTGCATTTCCTTGCTAATTCGATTGGTCTGAAGTTTATGGCGTGCAGTTGGCCTATTTGTAAATTGAACTGAGTAGATGAACTGACATGAATTAGAATATGCAGCGTCAAACCAGGGCAAAGGAAAATGCATGAATCGGCAAACTTTGCAAACTTTCAACTATACTATTGCCTGCTTTTAAAAACAGAAATTCAATTTTCCATTTTCTTCAGTTATGATTCGAAAAACTCTTAGTTAAATATATCGTGGAAATGTCGCCTTTCTAACACTGACTTTTCTTGGCAATCAATTGATATGTCGGTTTCCCATAGAATGCCTTCAGTTGACGTATTCAAAGGATTGAAAGATAAATCGACTTAAATCAGTTCACATTTTTAGTGATGAATAATCCTAGTATGTGAGATTTAGCTTTTTTTCCTCTATGTTCGGGACATAAACCACTGCAACCAGTAATTATATCCTTTGCCTAGAGCAGGTTAAGTTTCTTCATCACTATTGATAAATAATGAAGTTTTCGGTATTGTTACAGTATTCATTGTTTGTTTTGTTGGAAATAAATGAAGTTTCATTGAAAGTTTCCGCTATTTAAACCCTTTACAGAGTGAGAGCACTCTTCAAAGGCGAGCCAATTTATCGGTCAAAACCTGATTTATTGCAAAAAAAAAACAAAATAAACAATGACTTCGATACTGAACATGTATCAGAACCCTAGTCCTAAGGGCATCTTCAGCGGCGGTCTATTTTTGGAACAACTTTATACTTGATCATCAAAACTTGAATAAATCAACTAAAAGAGACCAACTTTACTTACCCCGAACGGGTTTTTGTATTTCTTGTTGTTAAACCCACCAACACTTGGCATCCGGTCAATGCGTCAACATCAGAGATCATAAGTTTTTTTCAGAGATCGCAGATTTTTCACAAACTTTTTTGCCAAATAATTTTTACTGCCTGCAGTTAGTGCGTCGTTAGCAGGTGACGAGGAATACTTGCTCTGTCGTAAGGCTGATAATGCGGATTTTTAATTTGGCAGCGGATAAACGAAAGTCAATAAATTTAGAAACCTCTAAAGATTTTTGGAACATTCTCAAAGTTTAAGAAACATTCCAAGATTTTTTCCATGAGTTAATGGGGCTAGAAGTTCAAGGATCTTCCCAGAAGCTCGAAAAACTGTCCAATAGTTCAGTGAATATCCCAGAAGCTCAAAGGAGCTTAAATTTTAAGAAGACCTGAAACTTTTTACTACTCGATAATTTTTCATACCGAATCAAAACTAGAATTGAAAAATCAACTACACCAACTACATCAGTACCAACTTATTAAAATATTGCAAATCGACCAACTTCCTAGATTTTTTCAATTTCTCGTAAATTATTAAAATAGATGTGATATTCTGCTTTTTACAAAAAAGATGTACCAACTACAAGACCTAATAACTTACGGGAAGCTAAATCTGCTTTTCAAAGTTCCGGCTATTTCCGGGAAGTTATTTCTATAATATTTCATGGGTGATCAGTAAACTTTTCTAGAAGCTTGTTTTAATTTTTCGCTGATTCAATAGACTTTTCTGAAGTTCCACCACTTCTCTTCTCAAATGAGCGAGCAAACTTCAAGCTTATCTTGAAACTTCCAAAACTTTATTCAACTTCCAAAGAAATCATTCAACGTCCGAGCAGCTTAATCAGCTTCAGCCAAGCTCATAGTTATGCAGCTCCGAAGTTCATAGTAATTCAGAAAATTCGTTCAGTTCCTAGAAGTTTATATAAGCCGGATCAATTCACGTAACTGCAGAGGTGCTTGAATTGTCTAAAAGCTATAGAATATGCAATTAAATGATATAATGAATTTATCTTCAAGGTTCGATTTCCTCCAGAAAGCTTATCAAAACTGCCATAGTAAAATGTATCCTCCCTCCCCAGAAGATCCTCGAGTATACCTGCCGAAAATCTCTATGACCTGTTGTATAGAAATTTTCTCTAAAATGTATCTGTTTGAGCTATTTTCGTGCGCTAATCATGACCAATCCACGTTTATTCACTTTGAAGACATCATTAGTTTTCATTTCCTAGGAGAGTTCCTCGTTTTGAACTAGTCAGCATTTTTCGAAATATGCAGTGCCAATAAAAAAATTTAGAGAACCATTCGTTATTCAGGAATGAAACGAAAAGCAATTCGCTAGCACCGGGAGCAACTTGAGGTAATTATCAGCATCCGAGGCGAGCAACACCACTTTCTGTCCGGCACCAGCATCACCCGCACCAAACACGGCCACTTTTTGGCTCAAAAGCTGAAATTTTACTCATTAATTGGTATTATCAAGCAGCGTGTAGTGTGTTGGAACGGTATTTTTCTTGTTCCAAATTGGTGCAACAATAGATCAAAACAAAGACCATATTTAAAATGATGCAAAACAGATCTGGTATAAAACAAAATTTTCAACAACGGTGCAACGATGTTTTTGCATTTGGTTTAATAAATAAATCCCATCCACGAATTGGACCACCGTTGAAGATGCCCTAACCACTTCAAACTATAGAATATCAAATTGAACATGAGAATTCACATAAATGCAGACTAACCATGTTTTTCTCATTCCAAGCTCACCCTCAGACGCTCAATCCGAGCATTGTCACTTTGCACAAACGATAAAATGTAACAAGGACTGAAATATGTTCCTTTGACTTCAAAAACAAATATGTTCTCTAGTTTGAATTAATGCAGACTAAGAGGTTCAGTGGAAGCTCGGATACCCCGTAGCGCACAACAAAAAGATGATCTAACTTTTGGATTAAAAATAAATGGACTTTTTTCGGATGGTAATAAAAAAAAGCTATAACAGATAAGTGGCTACACAGATAAAAAGAAGCATTGAATTTTCTGCGATATCTAATGCACATAAAGGGAACGCTAGATTTGGTAAAATTAATGGGATATTTCATGTAAATTTAAGCCAGATTACGCCTCAATCTAGTCTGTTGTATGGAAGATTGAAAACAATTTTGTTGTAAACACTTCCTTTGGCTTGGAATTAAACGAGGGAAAATTTCACGCGCTTGTTTAAATTAATTATTTTTTTCTGCGTATGACAAATTTCGCATGGAAAGTAATTATTTAAGATTACTTGCAATAAATTTCTTCACTCTTCCGGCATTTAGCCGAAACATTCCGACGAAAACATGCGTGTAGGCATATTTTTGAATTCTTTCTTCGTTTTATTGTTGGAGTAGATCTTACGCTTCAGGTTGGCCCAGAAATTCACAATGGGACGCAGCTGGGGGACGTTCGGCGGGCTCGCCGACTTGGGTACAACATCGATATTCAGCCGCTCCATCTCCTCCAACGACCACTTCGAGTAGTGGGAAGAAGCCAGATCGTCTTCGCCCTTATGGTATTTCTTGATGAACGACGAAACTTCCCGTAGGCATATCGTACTATAAATTTCCCCGTTCACGGCCAGTCCGGAGCGATCGAAGAGCGGCTTTGACATTCTCTTCTCGTTCATTGTCAGCCACAGCCGCACCTTCTTAGGGAACTTGGTGTGTGAAATGAATTTCACCTCGGAGCTCACTTCCTTCGTGAGAGAAGTAAAATACGAAGTGCCCTGCCATCCAGGGTAAGATAGGTCTTGTCGTCCATCACCACACACGTCACGATGCGCTGCACGCTAAGATCAGTTTACCCAAATAATACTCATAATCGCGAAAAGTGTACATACCCATTTATGGGTACCGTACTACTTACCCATATTTGAGTATTTTTTCCATACAAATTTACTCAGATATGGGTAAAGTCAACTTTACCCATAAATGAGTATGTGCACTTTTAAGCGATTATGGGTAAACTGAGCTTAGCGTGTGGGAAAATCGAGTTGACCATCTCATTCAGCCGCTGCCGCTGCCTGCAGCTCCGAAACCAGTGGACGTGACTTCCGCTTCCTGACATGTATGTTCATTCATTCATTCATTCGACAGGTACTTTTTCACTGTTTTGCCGGTTGAACTGACCTTCCGACCAAGCGCACGCAGCAATGTAGCCACTTTTGCCTCGGTCTTCCTCTTCAGCATCCTTTGGAGCTTTCTGTCGCTCAGGGTCGTCGGCCGTCCAGAACCGGGCTTTCTTTCGATGCTCTGATTGTTATCTCATAGTGCCAAGATGTTATTGATGCCGGAACGGGCGTATCCGGCATCCACAAAGTGCCGCAGGATGTCCGTTTTCGATGCGACGGGGTGTCGTTCTTTGAACGCGCGAAATTCTGAACGGAGTTGCATCACTGTTTTTGCCATCACGGTTAGAGATCGACTAATAGGCTGTCAAATTTTGTCTGCTGACTCATGGCTTACTATGATTGAGGCTGCATGGGTACTTTGTCAGTGCCGGTAAAGGTAAACCCATGAAAAATAAGCAGTTTTTGTCCATTTTTTAATGCAAACGTTACCAGCGTTACATAATTAGCTTTTAGAATACACAATTGAATTTCGACTTGAGAAATGAACTCATACAACTCATATTAATTGTCAAACTGAATATTTCTGCTTCATATTTTGTATTACTTCCTGAAACTTGTCGACTCCATCATCATCTTTAGGTTGTATGTAATAGTTAAAGAGCTCTTTTAACGCATTCGTTGATTTCGCGGCATTTGTTTTCAGGATACTGGACGTAGGTAAACTTCGTTGAGTCTATTGATGACACTTGGATTCCTACAATGCCGCTGTTGAATATTTCGACGTAGACTAGTAGCCCGAAATGGTTGATCGACTAAACAAAAGTCACGGACGTCTACTCAAAATTCTGCTCTCAATTCTAATGCTTTTGAATATCCAATCGATTTCAAGTCCTGAATTGTACTTTTCAGTTCAATAAAAATCTAACTTAAGTTGCAGCGTCTAGCAGAAGTCAGCAGGTGCACACATCACAAGCGTTTGTCCACCCAACATTACGAAATGGCCAGTAAAAGTACCCAATAGAGATAGTAAAGTCTTTGTAGTCAAAGAGCAATCATGTTCATCTAAATAAATCTCACTTTTTTGCTGCTTCACAAGCTTAAAAAATAACTTTAGACTCTAACATGTTGCCAACTTAAAGTTTAAATAAAGAACCATTAGACACTCTTAAGCACCAATCGAGCTGCCTGAGTGTAAAATGACCACTTTTTATAAACTTCGCTTCAAAGTACCGTAGAAATTTCCTGGGACCTTTAAAGCAGCAATAATTCTTATAAGAATCATGCCATGTTTGCCTAACAATAGAGATAAAAACTTCGTGAACCACAGAATAACGACTGAGCTAGAGTCAAACGGACGCGGACTGCTGGACAAAAGACAACACGCTTACAGAGCTGGAAAATGTGTCGACTCATACTTGGCGGAGTTGGGTAAAACACTGCCCAATCGCGACGAACACTGTCTGATAGCATCACTCGATCTGTCGACAGCGTATGACACAACTTTGAGGTACGGCATCCTGCGCACGCTAAGGAAATGGCAGATTGGAGGGCGCATGTTCAACACATTGAACAGTTTGCTCGCCGACAGATCGTTTCGGGTAAACGTTGATGAACACTTATCGCGTGAAATGCTGTTGGAGAACGGAGTTCCCCAAGGGTCAGTACTCTCGGTCACATTGTTCCTCGTTGCGATGGAGCCGATCTTCAGAGTGGTGCCGGATACAAACATCGTTCTCCTATATGCGGATGATATATTGCTGGTGGTTCGAAGAAATAAAGAGCGGTCTCTGTACTGCGATTTACAAACTGCAGTGAAAGCTGTCGACAAATGGTCTAAAAGCTACGAATTTAAAATTTCGGTGGCAACCGGGATGCAGCGACAACTTCATCGACCGAGTAGCTGTACCGAAAACCGGATAGGAAAAAATTTATCGGTGTCACTGTCGACCGGTTACTGTCTTTCAAACAGCATTACAACTCTCTTTTGTGCATTGGATCAGCAATTGTCACATCGCGACTCGTTTACGGTATTGGGCTAATCAGTAAAGCGAAGGATTCGGTGGTGCAAACGCTGCAAACAAATATTACAATGAAGAAGACAATGAAGATGAAGATAATGAAAAGGAATAGAATATACATGACGCAAATTTGGAGAAATTGTTCAGCTGTTTCTTTTGAAAGCTGAATAACTTCTCCAAATATGCTTGAACAAGCGGTTATTCGACACTGACGTTTGTTGGGCACAGATGTTAAAAGCAGCACGAATATTAAATTTTATCTGCAACAGTGGACTAAACAAACCACTTTGAAAGAAAATAACAGAAGGTAGTGATAGACACAATGAAACTAAGTAGAATTTTTAAAACTTTTCTTGACGACACGAATGCAACACCCCGAACAAACCAACATACGAACAAATAACCCTCAATAAGGTCAAAAGAGAGAATGAAATAGCTTTATTTCGCAGTGCGATAACCAAAAACTAGACGATTCTTAATTGTGTCAAACACTATTTCAAAAATTTGCTACTTCCTTTTTGGAATCACCTAAGATCGTATTCCAAGCCTGAAAGTTTAGGAGGAAATATCTCTGGAAGGTTATCGTGTATATTCACCCAGAACGATTGGAGACGTGTATCTCAGAGCAAGGTGTCCATTTTCGATTAAATAAATATAGCTTCTGATTGAATAAATATAACCGTAACATATTACAATATCCAACAATGTAGGTGTATTGTATTTTTTTATTTGTCAGTTAGGTATAATTTTAACCCAGTGTTGTTGTGCCCATAATATTCGAACACCCTGTATATGCGTAACTAGACATGTGTAGACATTTTATATTACAATTGTTCAACCCGTTGATTTTGACAGAATAATGTTTTGCAAAAACCACAGGAGATCTATAAATAAAAATTAACATGACTTCCTGCTTTGAAGAAACTAATGTAAACCTACCTTCATTATTTATTTTCAGGTAAGACACAATCGTTACAGAATCAGCTCTGTGCACAACTGGTAATACTTCGAAGCATATAAGGTAAGGGCTTCAATTTACAGCACTATTAGGTTGGCATTGCAGCTGTAAAAGACGTATATCTTTTTGCTCTATAACTGGAAGTCTCATGCCTCTTAACCTACGGTTTTTCTACCATTCCCAGGTTCTGATATACTGATCAGGATAAAAAAGCTTATATTGAAGAAGTATTAAATTAAGCCATGCACAAAAATTCTAATATTCTCGCGGTGGCTGTGGAATCCGGAGGTGAAGGCGTGTGTACTGTGACGGAAAGTCATGTTATAAGACAATGCTACCGATCATAAAAACTGATACTAACCCACTGATGCTCATATCAGTGGCAATGTAGGAATTTCCTGCACTCCCGCTGTTTCTTGCTTCCAATATACGCGGCTCAATATGATTTAATGTAGCATGCTAACATTGGCGCACCTCTCTTGGCTTGGGATTCTCTAGCCCGGTTTTGGATATCACATGAGATGATGGCGCTTATGGCCAACATATAACGCGTGTACCCACCTCACGGAACGTATCCGCAGCTCGTCATAGAAGCAGCAGCGCGTTCCGTTCACTGGAGCATGAGTTATAGTTTCCAATATTAGATTTTACTGCTCGGTACAGCAACGCCATCGTGTCGAAAAATCCCTTTAGTGCTATGACGAACGGTTCCAACATTCGTTTAGGCTTGGCGTACGTTTCGTTACTTCGTGTGGTTGGTTGAATGCTGAAAGGATTATTAGGATTTTTTCATCCCTTCCCTAACTACACCGGAATCTTATGCATGAAGCTAAAAAGTCCTATGGAAATTGTAAAACTTTGGTGTGCTTTCCGAGGAAGTGGATACGTTGAGATTGCATACATCATGTATTGAATTTAATCTTAAGCCTTCCTGAATTACTATTGGGGTATTTTTTTTGTTGGGGCGTAGAATCACTGTGTCCACTGAGTTGAACTTTTGTGGTATACCTTGTTTACTATTCGCATCTTATGAGTTGATCACCATATGGCAAGTAAACAGCCTTTTCAGGCGTGTCAGTCAGACAATATTGAGTTTATGAAACCCACCACCTTCCAGGATTTGGAGTCCAAATTTATCTCGGTAAAAATACCTTATCCTAAACAACACAATATGGTATGACTGGATTAAGCTTTTCTTTTGTCTGCATAAAAAAACAACTGACGGTAAAGTGTTATTCAAATGTCTTACTGTACTGAGTTGCAAAGTGTGTATGCTAAGGCATCACCAAGTTGTTTTAGGTGGTACGTTCAATTGCAAATAGGAAACACAGTAACACCCTACTGCATAACTTACTTTACGATGAGAGTTGGTGTATATTGGCCGTGATCGCATTAAAGCAATCATGCGACAGTTCAGGTCATATTAGAATTCAGTAAGAAAATCAATAGTAGGCAGATGTAATATCCAGACGCCTAATCCACAAGCATTGCTAATGTTTAGTGGCCTTTAACGTATCACCGTCGACCGGAACTCTTATTAACCGGTGAACATTGGTATCTCGTAAGCCTCGTCCATTCATGTTTTTTGTCTTGAACGTATTAATGACAATCCCAATCCCACTAGCTTAAGTTTAAGTTGCAACGTGAAGTATCTGCAGAGCTTGGTAGTGCGTCTATATCTGTGAAAGTAGTAAAAGGGTGTCCACAAGGAGGCGTTCTATCGCCTCTTCCCTGGTCATTAGTGGTAGATGACCTACTGACAAATCTAGAATCACAAGGATTTGAAGTTATAAGGTTTGTTGATGACATCGTTATTATAGTTCGAGGAAAATATGATAGTGTTATTACTGAAAGAATGCAATATGCTTTAAAATATGCGATTAAATGGTGCAAGGATGGAGGTTTGGGAATAAACCCCCAGAAAACATACCTAGTCCCATTTACCAAAAGAAGAATATTCAAAATACATGGCCTCCACATGAAAGGAACTTTAATGACGCTTGCATCTGAGGTTAAGTATTTGGGTGTTATTTTGGATTGCAAACTAAATTGGAATTCACACTTAATACAGATCATAGATAAAGCAACAAGTGCACTATATATACGTAAGAGAACTTTTAGTAATAAATGGGGATTGCGACCAGCAATGATCCACTGGATATACAAGGCAATTGTAAGACCCAGAATTACATATGCTTCCTTAGTATGGTGGCCAAAAACTAAAGAAAAATGTGCCATTAAGAAGTTAGAAAAACTTCAAAGAATGGGTAATTTGTTCACAAATGGTGCGATGCGGAGCACAACAACGAAAGCATTAAGATGCAATTCTCAATCTTCTTCCGTTGCACCAATTCATTCAATTGGAAGCCGAAAAAAGTGTGCTTCGTCTCAAATGGACTAAATTCTCTCTTGATGGGAACATCAGGGGACATTTAAGTATTTTAAATAACATTCAGATTAACCCATTACTTACAGTTTATAACGACTGGATGGAAACGCAATTCAACTTTATTCGTTCATTCAATGTGATAGAACCAGACCGCACTGTTTGGGTGGTGGGAGGACCACAAATAAGTCCTGGATCTATCGTATTCTATACTGATGAGTCAAAACAAAATGATCAAGTAAAAAAAAAAAAAAAAGGAATAAAAAAAAAAAAGAAAAGGAATTATAAACATTAATTGTAAATTTATGTATTTTCACTGGTAGTCAACTGTCTCCTTTTACTTCAACGGCTGTGTATTAATAATAATGTGAATCTTTACTGGGTTCGTGGACATTGTGGAATCTATGGTAATGAAAAAGCTAATGAACTAGCTAGGGCTGGATCTTCTATGCCATTTCTAGGCCCAGAGCCATTTCGCGGAGTCTCTGCATGCGCAATCAAAATGGAACTCAGGAACTGGGAAAAGAAGATGGCGATCACAAACTGGAATATAACCACCATTGCCCGGCAGTCCAAGAAGTTCATTACGCCTAACATATCGAATACACAGAAGCTTCTCGGTTTGTCAAAAATGACCTGTGCACTTACACAGACCTAATTACAGGGCATTGTATGGTTAAATATCATCTAAGACTAATGGATAAAGTCGGAGATGATATTTGTCGCTTTGTAATGAGGAATGCGAAACCTCTGAACATTTGATTGTGCAACTATGCTGCACTTTTTAGAACAAGAACACATTTTTCGATAAGAGGCTTTACAGCCCTTTGAAATATGGTCTCTATGCCCTCGTAAGGTAGTGCGTTTTGTACGGCACATTATTCCTTACTGGGATAATACCCTAAATCATGCGATGAGGGTTACTTCTCATAGTAGCTTATCAGCTTGAAAAGGTATAGAAAAATGAGTTGTGTATCACAATAGATCAAAACAATGGTCGCATTGAAAATACACCCAACAAAAAAAAAAAAAGTCTGGTGTTCGTTTTTGCCATCGTCTCAAAGTTGCGTGGAACGAATATCTCCAAAAGTAGCTGCGCCAAGCTGCGCTTCCGTTGATAGGGCTGCTTCCAAGAGATTACTGCCGCGCAACTCCGGTTTTGTGGTTGTAGATCACTGATTGGTCGGGGCATCCGAATTCGACACCCCGTCGAAAGTTTTGAACGCATAATCAGGTCAGCTAAGTAGTGGTCCGAATCTATATTCGCACTGCGGTATGTGCGAATGTTGATGTTATCGGTGATGATTTTATCGTCGATTAGAACATGGTCAGTTTGATGTTCGTTGGTCAGGTGAACTCCAATTGCTTGTGGATGTTTTTGCGGGAGAGAAGGAGAAGGTGCTTCCAACCCGTGAAGCTGAGGGATTTGCAGTTCCAAGTATCGAATTTCCATTTGTTATCCTTATATCGTAGTCTAGTTCTTTGCCTACTGTTCCAGTTCGTATTTACTGTATTATTTGCCATTTTAAGTTTTTAATGGCAGTTTAAGGTCCCCTGTTTCACCGGACGGAGACACTGCACAGCACTATTGAGAGCCTCATGCTGGCTCGAAAAAGATAGTCAGCCGCTGCTAACACGACAAACAGATGCTCAGATAGACTGCACCCTTCGAAAGAGGTTTGTATAGGGCCAAGGTCTCATTGGGGTCGGTTAGCTGATATTTCCTATGGCTACTAGTACGGAGTATTTAGCACCAAGGGGATGTAGTGAAAGGAGTTACTGGACAAGAAGCTAGAGATCACATTCTTGTTGTGAGTGATGTAAATGACATAAGATAATTCATAATCAACTTTTATATATACTCAATTATGATTCCTATAGCGCTTCTTATTGGAATCACGCTATAGGAATCGGCTTTAATAAAAACATGAAGAAAACATAATATGAATTATAACAAACACGTTAGGCTTCTCCTTGTTCAATTCAAGTCAAAGTAAAAAAAAAAACAACAGAATTGTTTGCAATCTTCCATACAACAGATCACATTTCGGCGATATTTCGTTTAACTTCACATGAGATATTGCTTCAATATAAGCCAAATCTAATGTTCCAAATATGCACATTATAGCGTATAAATTTAAGGATGATTGGGGCTCAATTTATGAGTTTGGAAATATGTAAAGACCAAGGCAAATATTGAAAGACATCCTTATATCTTCGGTAAGGGCAACAAAAAGTTGCACTCTCCCCACTTATGTGGTCCTCAGATGTAGACGATCTTCTCAGAAGCTTAGAAACGAAAGGTTTCGAGGTTGTAGGCTTAGCGGATGACAAAGTTATATTAGTAAGAAGGAAGCTTGACAATATAGAAATCTATTTATTTATTTATTGTCGTCAATCATAAGTAGACCATTTAATATATATTAAATATAATATAATATTATTCATTCTTGCATGTTCTGGTTTCTTATGGAGCTAAAATACTGTTTTAGTTTATGCCGAGACATTGTAAAGTCAATGATTTCGCAGTGTTTATTGTAAGAAGCCATCATGCGATTTATTGGTCCATTTGTTGCATAGTTTGTGCGATGATGGCTGATGGCGAATAGGTTACGATTTCGAAGTTGCTGAATAGGTGCATATATGTTTAATTTTGATAAAAGTTCTGGTGAGTCAATACTCTGCGAAACGATATCGTTTACAAATGAAACGCTTGCATACTCACGACGCTCTTTCAATGTTTGGATGTTTATAAGCATGCAACGCGCTTCATATGATGGAAGACGAAATGATATCCAACCCAACCTACGAAGAGCATATAATAGAAATTGCTTTGTACTGATTCTATTCTGTTTTTGTGTTTGGTTAAATGAGAGACCATACAATGCTGCAATATTCCAGAATAGACCTAACATAAGCTATATATAGTGTTTTAATAGTGTGTGAGTCCCGGAAAATTATGACAAAGCGCTTAATAAAGCCCACCATGTTATTTGCCCTGTGAATAATTGTGTTGTAGTGGTCTATGAAATTAAGTTTGGAGTCTAAGATTATTCCTAAGTCCCTAACTCTTTCACATTTTTCTACTTTCTGATTACCTAGTGAAATTGATATGTTTGGTGTTGTTATTTTTTTGCTAAATGATATTGAGTTGCATTTTTTTACATTCAGGTCTAATAGGCTTTTTTTACACCATGTGTAGAATATGTTTATTTCATTCTGGAATAAATTGATGTCTTCCTTATTTCGTATTTCCAAATAAAAGCTTCGTGTCATCGGCCTAGATTAGTACTTTAATATTTTTAAGGAATGAAGGAAATGTCATGTTACGTACATAATAAAAAGAAGGGGTCGTAAATGAGAGCCTTGTGGACACCAGAAGTGATGATCATGATGATGATGGTCCCGCCACCTACCCTACAAAGGTTTGAGCTAGACGATTTATCTATTAGATAATTTATTTAAAAACAATTCAACCAGTTATGCAAAACCAAAAACGAACTGATTGTATCTACAGATATAAACTTCTTCCAAAACTGTTCATTTGCTTTACAGCGATATAATTGTGAAAAGCTATTGATGTCAACCACAAATGTTCGCAAATAAACCCAGCGATCAGAAAATTCTATTACAATTCAAATCACAGAATCCTGTATAAGGACATTATCAAAATACAATCCAATATCCGATCTTGCCACGCTACTGAGTGAGGTTTCAACACTAATGGAGCCGCCACCTTAGTTTTGGGCTGACCAAGGATATCCCCAAACAGGGAAATCAAGAAAATTTCCAAACCAAAAAAATCCTGGACCAGTGCTAGTCAAACTTTAACTTTCAACCACAACAGAATTGACAGAGAATTCTCCGACAATCAGCCAGGCAACCCACTACTATTTCGTGGCATCTTCTCAAGCATCAAAGGCCAATGTTTTTGTGTAAATTCAAAAAGAAGTCCTATATACCTGTATACCGCGCGCGAGGCTCAAACTTTTGAAGACTACACAAAAAAATGAAAACTACAATTACAATAACAAAATAAAAACTTTAAGTCCATCATCATCATCGAGGCGAAAAATATAGTTTGTTTGTGCCCCATGACAAATATAAAACATTTAACAATAAACCATACAAAAATATCCGTTGTAATAACATCGTCAAGATACAAAATTAGTCAAGAGTAAAAAGTTAACAGAGTAGCTGTTCAAAAGGCAGTTTTGATGTGTGAAATACATTGTCTCTTAAAATTTGTAAGTGTTGCTGCACGTTTGATGTGTATAGGCATCGAATTGATTTATACCTTTAAAAATAACGAATTTTTGTGAAGCTCCGTACAAAAAATATGGTGTTCTAACATCATCCGCGTTTCTAGTGTTATATCTATGAATATCACTTCCTCTTTCAATTCGATTACACAATATCGAGGCAGTAAACCGTTTATTACTTTAAAAATGAACACCATTGTCAAATACACAACTCTCTGCTTCCGACCGATAGCCACTGTAGGCATCTAACAAAAAAGAGGAGGAAGTGAACCTGTTACATCTCAAGATCAAACGCATTATCTTATTTTGCAAACGCTGTAATCTCGATATTTGTGTTTGATTAGCTAAAACAAAATGGAAGGGCAAAATTCAATGTGAGGAGAGATGATAGATTTGTACAATTGTATTTTACTAGCAATAGTTAAATCGTTTTTCAATCGGCAGAGAATACCGTACTTCTTGGCTTTTCTTGATGACATCGTCAATGCGAAGTCAAATTTTAATCTCACGAACGCGATCAATTGTCACATCATCAATTTTAACAGAGACGTCTACGTTAACTCGATTCCGTCGAAATTACCATGAATTTAGTTTTACTTATGTTTAATTTCAACTGTTTGTACTTTCAACCATCTGCTTAGAGAACGTAAATCTGCATTCGAAATGTGAAACGGCCTCCTTAAGGCTTTTAGCTGCAATGAACAACACGGTATCATCAGCAAAAAGATTAATATCACAAAAATCGCAAGACTCGTCGCATGTCATTAATATATAGAATGAATAAAATGGGCCCTAATACACTCTCTTATGGTACGCCAAGGCTGTTCTCCACAGGACTCGACACAGAATCATTAAAAGCCGTCCGTTGAGTTCTGTCAGACAAATAGCTTTCGAACCATCTGTATGCAGAACCCGAAAATCCAAAGCGCTTGATTGATTTTAACAACAAGGGCCGAGAAATCGTTTCAAAAGCGCGTTTCAGATCCAAAAAAACAGCAACAATCGTATCTTTACGCTCTACATTTTCTCTCCATTTTGCTAAAACTAAATTTAACGCTGTTTCACATGAATAACCTTCGCGATATCCCGATTGTTCCGGCGCAATCAAATTATTACTTTTTAAATACGTTAACAGCTGGCCTTTTCACAACAAGTTCTAAAATTTTTCTAAAGTGTGCACAACATGTTAATACGACGAAACTCTTCGGCTTTAATCGTTCCAGTGACTTTTGAATGGGAATAACTAAAGATTCTTTCCAAACTTGTGGCACGTGCCCAGTTTGCAGCGATTCATTAATAAGGTCCAGCATATTGTTTCCGATGACATTAAAGCAATCTTGTACTACTCATGCAGTTACGTTATCCACTCCAGCCGTTTTGTTCAAAGAAAAGCAAATAGATTTAAGATCCTCTAACGTTATTGGGTGAAAACTTTCAAAACTACAGTTAATATTAATCGGCTGTTTTATTTCGTCTGGCTCATCTACTAAATCAATGGATTGATTGATTGACAAAATACTATCGACGAAATATTCATTATATCTACATGCAATGGTGTCGGCAATTGAATGGACGGCATTGAAGGTTATAGATCGCGGTTTGCAATTACTAGGTTTTAACAAAGACTTCAAAATTTTCCATAACTCTTTGCTGTTGTTTTGATGCAAATCAATTTTTCTCTGAATATATTCACAACGAGTTTGTTTAACGGATTGCGAATATTTGTTACGCGCATCTTTGTACCTATTCAAAAAGATATTTCTATTAGTTCTACGCCATTTTTTGTACAGCTTGTCTCCTTTACGTTTGAGACGCAAAAGATCCAAATTGTACCAGCTGTTCGAGTTCTTAACTAACACAAATTTATTTTCAACTAGTTTATTGGTACATATTTTTAATGCGTCTGTCAAAACTGCTGATTTCGTGATCTAGAGAACCGGTATTTATATGAAAAATCCAAACTTCTTTCGACAAGTCTTGAAATAGCTTGTTTCGAATATTTTTTCCAACATTTCAATTTCACATAATCACTGTCACCATTAATATTATCTTCAACGTTAATAATAATGGTTTCATGATCAGTTACTTTCAAGTCAGAGTTTATAACAACACTAACAGAATCAAAATTACAGTACACATGGTCAATCAAAGTTTTACTGAGTCTGAAATACTGCGCGTATATTCATTAACCAATTGTTTTAAATTAAAGAAATCTGCTAATCGTTTCAAATGCTTCGAATTATTAATATCACAATAATTTATATTAAAATCACCAGCAAGCACGTTTAGTTTACTAGAATTTACAAAAATCTCATACCAGTTTTCCAAAATTTCAATAAAACGCTGGTCACTAGAACTGGGAGAATGATACAATACACCATAATTACCAATCTGCATGCCTTGAACAACTGCAATGCTTAAAAACCAATTGCCGTCACAAACTTCGTTCAATTGAAGCTTGAACTGAACTGATTCTTTAGCATAAAATGCAACGCCGCCAGTGTGTCTAGAATGTGATAAACAAGCAGCCACATTATATCCCGGAATACTATATTGATCAAATGCTTGCATGTCAACTATATGTGTTTCTGATAAAAAGACTAAATTTTGACGTTTTTGCTCTACAATCTGACGTAATTCTACGTAGTTTGTAGACAACCCGGCAATATTGAAGTACAAAATATCGAATTTACTCACATTGCTACTGAAACTTGGCTGCTATTCATTGAAATGTAGGCTGTTTTTTTTCGTTCATATAATCGCTTGAAAATTTCACATTCATAACTAAACGCGCCGTGGTTTACGTCCAAGTTCGTTTTACGTTCGTTATTCGTTTTTTTACAATTGATACATTTCAAAAGCAGTTGATGTGCATTCAGATGTCGTGTGACTTTCACTACACTAAGAGCATGCTATATTACTTTTACAATCCATGCTCATATGTCCAAATTCTCCACATTTGAAACATCTCAAAACTTGAATCTCAGGAACAACACGACACCAATCAAATTTAATATTAACGTGTTTCGCGGTTAGTAAACAATCATAGGTGTTTTTATCAACTTCAATTACTGTGTTAAACTTATTGTACTGGAAGCGCGGATTTTCATACATTCTTATCACTTTAACTTCATTAATCGCGATGTCTTCATTTTGATCTTAAAAAATCTGAATGAAGTCATCGGAGGAAAACTTCTCGCTCATGCCCATCACTTTAAGCCTTGGCACCGATGAGGGAACAACAGCATTATAATTTTCACCCAAATCGCTAATAATGCCATCTTTCACAACATTAACGTTGCATCCCGTTGCACACTCAGCAATAATAGAGCCATCTTTCCCATTTTTAAAGTTACGGATCTTGTGTGTTTTTGGATCCAATTTACTATTTAAAAACTTGCGAGTATCATCGCTGTTCTGATTGGACTCTTCGGTTTGATCACAATGACCGGACGAGCCTTACGTGAGTAACTTTCTTGAATTCATTCGCATTACTTTTTTTTCTAATATTTTTATCATTATTATTATTGTTAGTCCCAGAATTACTCTTGACTACATCCGCGAAACTAATACTTTCAATAAAAACATCATTCGACGTCTCGCTAACGTCTTCCTGTACTTTACGTTTTTTGCCTCTGGGATTCAGGCTAGGCTCCGATGCCGTACTTGATGTCCCTTGCTTTACGTTCATTGCAGCTGCTTTACTAATCGAATTAATCTAATCTAATCTAATCTCATACTAACGCAGCCAATTCTTGAAAGCATCCTGAAAAATGATGTTTTCTTGAATACAATCATTTTTCTTGTCATCGGCCAGGCCAACTGCGTAGTATAGTGCATGCAGTAGAGATTCCAGAAATAGAGCGATTCCAGAAAGATCTAAAATCGCTTTACTACTCTGAATCAAGGGAAGGAAGAAAGCGTGGACCTCCGTACCAAACGCTTCCATGTTGAGTTATACAGTGTGATAATTTGTACCTTTATCGTTGGGAGCATAGATGCTAGAAAGATTAGTTTATGCTCCTTTTGCCTGTGGGTGAACTTTTGGCATTTGAACCAAAAGCGTGGCAATAATTGCCAAGGTTATAGCGCCTTATCTCGCTCCGCAGCTGCTTTACTAATCGAATTAAATTCAAAAAAATGAACATTTAATTCTTTCCATTTGTTTCCACAGACTTATTCAATTCCAAAATTGCCTTCTCAAGGTACTATTCAAATTTTTCCCCAATAAATCCATGCCGGTAACTAACGCGTTGTTTATTTGAGCAGCAATGTGCTCCCGAACGCCACTGATCGAATCAGATAGAGACGAAATCTTCTTCATCTCCTCTTCAAACTTTTGGATGGTCGGGAGCAATACATTCTGCTCGCCACAACCATGGCCTAATAAACAATCACCACATTTGAACAGCACATTATCATTTTTAACTGACTAGCTTGACTACCGCTTTTGTCAGTGGAGTACACCTATAATGGTATACTCTAGCACAACTTGAGCAAGCAGTAGGGATATCACTAGGCAGTATAGAATCCCCACACTGTTTGCACGCTGCCATTTCGCTTACAACCTATCCACATCAAACGGACGGCATGCAAGCAACACACAACACAGAGAGACCAAAAAACAATGTGCAAAAAATAATATTCACCGGCCACCAGCCGTCACTGGGGCAAAAATTTCCAAAATTGAACGAAAACCAGCACGGAGACCAATCGTCTCCTACTGATCTGGTTGAAAAACACTTTTTGTGCGCGATGGGAAGTATAATTAGGCACAAAATTCACTATTTCACACTATTTAATTGGTAATCAATCACAGCACTGCAGAAACAAACTACACCGTTCACCATCAGCTATGTATAACTATGACTTGAACTGACTGACTTGAATAGGATTTGATTTCTTTCCATTTAATTTCATTATTTGTTGGCGGCTGGTTAAGTATAATTCAAGCCATTTCAAGTGTCCAGGTTCAATCCCATGTTTTTGTAGTTTGAAAAGTAGCATTGGTATGTCAATACGATGAAAAGCCTTGCTAAAGTCTGTATAGAGAGCTTCTACGTGGTTTCCATTATCCATTGCATTCAATGAATAGTCTATAAATTCAATTAAATTTGTCGCAGGTTGAACGGCCCTTAAAAAAGCCGTGTTGCTTGTCAGTTATTTGATTTTTGATTTGGAGAAATAATTTTTCATTGACAATTGCCTCGAAAAGTTTAGGAATGCAAGAGATAATGGCTATTCCACGATAATTACGTATGTCAGATTTTCGTCCAGATTTGAAAATGTGGGGCCAAAAATGAGCTTTTTCAAATTGTTGGGAAAATTCTGATTCCAGTGGACATATTAGAAGAGCCAAAACAATGGAGATGTGAGTTCCATTGCTTAACTCTTCATGAACACTGGAGGAATCTTGTCAGGTCCAGGACCTTTTGCGGTGTCCAAATTTTTTAATGCTCGGAAAATATCTTGCACATACAGTTGGATGACGCCAATGCTCCCAGTAAATTCAGGGTAATATGCAAAATATTCGCGATCGCGATCCTTCTTCAGAAAATGTCGTATAGATTTCTTGAAAAAATGTTGCAAAAAGATTGCAATTTTTTCGAGTTATCACCGACACGTTCATC